>JAVSBV010000079.1:3747173-3760694 GCA_033117975.1 Parotocinclus spilosoma | reverse complement strand
TGTTTCCACCAGAACTGTCCGTCGGGATCCACAGGGTCAATAAACACGGCCGGGCTGCTATAACCAAACCTTTGTCTAAAGCCAGGTGTTTCAGTTTCATTGTCTAACTCCTGTAAATACTACACCAGTATATACACTATAGTAACTTTTATTATGATTATACACTTATTGGCACTTATGTCTCAGGCAGATTTGTAAATGATTTCAGGTCTGATTAGACACAGGGTTTTGACATATGAGGGCATCCCTTCTGCTCTATAAAAAGGCTCTCAGATACTAGTTTTGAGCAGTGTATCTCCTGGTGAGAGATTGTAGACTGCTAGACATGCCTCTATGACAAATCTGCCCACAGCTGGGCCTGTAGATCCTCCAAATTCCTAGTTTGCCACGGTTGACATCCCAGCTGGTCCCATAAATGCATAATTTGTGATAAATCTGCTGCCCATTGAAGTGTTGCAATCTGGGGCAGACATTTCTTGGTATCCCTTTCATTGTGTAGGTGATCATTATCCTGCTGTAAAATGCCAGCTGATTTGTTAGTGTCCCTCATATCCCTACAAGGAGTGAGCGGCTGGAATATTCGATGGCTCTCCAGATTAAAAGACCAGCTGTTGGAGCAGTGTGATAATCAACAGCAAACGCAGGATTAAAGTGCTCATAATGAGGCCTCCATATTCAACCCACTTCCCAAAAGTAGCCTCTAAGAGCCTGAGAGCAGAGGGTGAAGCACTTTTATTCTCTATTCTAAAACCCAGTGTATAATCAGGCCACACCTGTAATCATGTACATATCTGCTCTAGACAAAAGTGTCTGCATTATTTTTGTCTATACATCTCAAAAGCCACAGGAAGCAGGGTGAGTCCAAGTCACCGGACACGTTAGGTGCTGTGTTGGTGATTTTCCATGAAAGCTGCCAAAAACCACAGGTTTCTTCTTCATTAGCAATCTTTGGACAATCAATATGTAGCTTGTTGTTCACAGTTCCGGTTTCTCTGATTTAGGCTATAAGGGATGCAACAGTGCTGTGTGCAATTGGTGGTCTTTCTGGGTGTCAGGCTGCTATGATAGGTCAGCTGTGTTTCCCAGACAGAATCATCAATTTCATCTTCAGTCACCTGTGACAAACAACAAAAGTTTGAACTTTCTGTGTTGATAACTTTTGAACCACAAGAGATTTTGCAAGTCAATCGATTTCTGAAACAACTTGGTCTTCTTTGATTATGCTACATGACCACCTTCCTATTGGAAAAACTTGCCCTTGATCCAATATGGCGGTTTTCAACATGGCAGCCACCAGCATGTGATGCATAAGGCTCACCATGTCCTGTAACTTTGACTTACCCTGTATATACTGGATATATATATATATAAATAATCTTCCAGCCAAAAATGTTTAGCCACCAGCATTTTGTGTGTACTAAAGAAGGATTAGAGACAAACTGTGCAGCAACTTTTACATCTACAAGGTGCAGGTCTAATAGACTGCCCAGTAAGTAAACAGTGTTTATTAAATCCAGCAGCACTGCTGTGTCTGATCCTCTAATACCAGCGAAACACAGACTAACACACCACCACGTCATTGTCATTACAGTCCTGAGAATGATCCACCACCCAAATTGTACCTAATCTAAAGGGGGTCTGACCATTGTAGAACATAGTAAAGTGACTAACAAAATGTGTAGAGAATCAGGTGGACTAAAATGGATAATGAGTGTAAAAACAAGGAGGTGTACCTAATAAAATGATCAGCGAGTGTATACTGTATTTCTTTAAAATACAGCCACGTAATGTGATCCATATACTGTACATAATGCATCTAAATAGGATAGAGGATACAAGATAGTCTGCTGTGCTAAATTTAGAGTTTAAATGGACAGCCCATAGACAGAGATATTTATAGTTCAGAAACATGCAATGTAGATCCAGTTTTACAGCTGGCATGTTTATATTTAACCCATATCATACTTTACCATTGTATGCTTCTTATCTTAGGTTGAAATATTTCTGTTATTTCCAGTGGCCTTACTATGCAGCCATGTTAGCAGATGTGCTACTGCGGATCTCCTGGGCTATTAATATCCTCCTGGCTCAGATGAGGGATTCGGCTGCTGCTGCAACCACCAGTGCAATTCTAGCTCCATTGGAGGTCCTCAGGTTAGATAGATTTTTTTTACAATAAAACTCCAGTTTGTGAACATGCTCATGCCAATCTTCCCGTAGTTCCTTGGTTACTTGACTTTTGCACTGTGAAAATAACCACTCTAGTTCTGTTTACCTTTAAATACACTCTGTTGCCAGATTGTCACCAGATATATCTACAATTACTATCCTCCAATGCACATGTTGTCATCCACTGTCAACCCCATTAGTACAGTTCTGTTTTCAACGCACTGCACCGGTTCCTCACCAGAGTGTTCTGTTGGTCACATTATTGTGGTTAGATGCTGGTAGTCCACAGTGTTATTAGATTTAGGTGTTGAAAAACCTTAGCAACATGACTGTATCCAATTCACTGCCACCACAGAAAAGCACAGCTGGTCAGGTGGTGGTCTTATGTAAAAATATAAGATGTGCCTATATAGTAAGTGTATTTGATAAAATATCTAATTATTCTAAGTAAAATTTAGATGATTCTTAGAAACTTTGTAAAGCTTTTAATGGAAACTTTTTTGTTTGTTTTTTTTTGTTTGAAACCTCATGATCTTGACTTGCAGGCGTTCCATGTGGAACTTGTTCCGGCTGGAAAACGAACACCTGAAAAACTGCAGGCAGTGTCGAGCTGTTCGGGATTTTGATTTGGAGCAGCAATTTGTCATGGAGAAGCTGACAGACCAAGATGAGCAGCTTGAAGGCCACAAAACCAGCACTTTATGCCATGAACCAAATTGCTTTCCATTTAGATATACAAGGTTATATAACTTGTTATTACATGTTTTTGTTATATAGGTTTAGCTTAGTTTTACTTTGTTGTACACGGGACGGACGGTGATGGTTTGACACAGCTAAATCGAACAATATTTCAATGCTATTTCTATTCCACAGACCAAGAATCAAAGAGTGTTACCAATCAGGAGCCCAGCGATGGAGCTGAATAAGAGTCTATAAGGATTCTTTTTCCTCAGATGATTGGAATTTGATTGGTAAATAAAAAATGTCATCACTAATGACTTCAGCGCATTGAATACCTTTAAAGTCACTTCCAAAGGCATCTTATAAATTAACTGTATTAAAGTTGATGTAGTAAAGTTATTTGCATTTTTTTATGGGTTTCAAATAAGTTATGCATAAGTTTAATACCTATGGAACTGAAAAGCAAACCTAGCATTTTTCCTTGTGGGCGATTCTTCAACTTTTTACGTCCCCAGCTTATAAATTCATCTTAAGTTAAAAAAATACATTAAATAGCTCACAAAAATATTTCCAAATGTTTTAAACATCAATACTTTGCTACTTTGGCTATGTCCCTACTCCAGACTTTAAAACTTCTCTGCTCCAATAAAAGTGATTTTCCATCCATCCATTCATTATCTTCCACTTAATCCACACGGGGTCGCAGGCCAGCCGCTGCCCACCCGACAACTCTGGGCGCAAGGGCAGGAACGACCCTTAAAAAGATGCCTATCCATCGAAGGGCACATACGCAAACACGCACACAGGCACACAATAAGGGGCAACTTTTTAGAGACACCAATTAACCTAACATGCATGTGGGAAGAAACTGGAGTACCCAGAGTAAACACACACAGACACAGCAAGGACATGCAGACTCCACACTGAGAGGAACCAGGTCTCTTCACCCTGGGATTGAACCCGGGACCTTCTTGCTGTGAGGCAGGTGTTACCCACCGAGCCACCGTGCTACCTTAAAAGTGATTAATTCTATATAAAAATAAAAAGTCATAGTGTTAATAATAACAACTGAATTTCCTTTGTTTTGGTTCATATCTCTAGAACTTTGCATATTTGTGAACAATATATTCTCATCCCAAAATGTACCATCATGATTTCTGTAGCAAATGATTTGAAAGGTAACACTTGTTTTTTGTTCTGATGATGGTGAGCACGTGTCAGCCATGACAGAAGAGAAACATTTTGATATCTGGAAATGTGAGTAATTTAAACCATATAGAATGCAGAATTTTAATTAAAATTACATTGTTTATATGTATTAAAAGTGTTTCTTACAAGCTGTTGACTGGCATTAGCAAATCCATGACCTAGCATTTCCCGAAGAAGTGAAAATGGTCATTATGCAACACATCATTACCAACACAAAAAGTATTCGTTATTTATAAATAATAAATATTTAATTACACATTTAAATTCTTTATATGCTCAGCTGTGATCGTCATTAAGTATTTAAAGCATGTAAACATGACCTTGGCATAATTAAAACCAAACGGTTACTAATTTTATTTATTAAATGTTAAAAAGGATAATGAGCCTCCAGCTGAAGAATCACCCTTATACACAATAAATGTATAAGAATTTATACACTAGGGACATATGTAGTCATTTAGCAGGTATCCAGCGCAACTAAAAATCTAATACAATCATATAATGTAAAGTACTGTGCAAAAGTCTTAGGTCACCATTATATCAGATATGTCATTGTTTTAAGCAAGGGTCGAAATGACCATCTAAAATTCTCTCAGTCACTCAATGAGAATGCGACCAGAAAATACAGGAAATGTGTAAGCAGTATTTAAAACAGCTCACAAATTGGAATGAAGTTATGTGGGAAAGAGCATTATGCATTGCGAAACCATGTTTAAAATTTATCGACATGAATCGACAGTATGTTATACGGCCATTATTGGATCCATACACAAGGTTATCTCAACACCAGTCACATATATATAGACACAAGTCAATGCCAGTTTAGAGTGATCAATTAACCTAAGACGCATGTCTTTGGACTGTGGGAGGAAACCGGAGTACCCGGAGTAAACCCATGCAGACACGGGGGAGGACATGCAGACTCCACACAGAAAGGACCCAGGTCTCTCCACCCTTGGATTGAACCTGGGACCCTCGGCCCTTGCCCTCGGCCATTATATCGCCAAAACATCAAACCTAATGGTGTCCTAAGACTTTTGCACAGTACTGTATAATACAAGAAATTGTGGCTAGCGGGTCAGAACGGTGTTAATGTTAAACGCTGGACCTTCTGGTCCTCAGGCTGGTACGTTATCCAATGTGCCACCACAGTCCTGTTTATAAACAAAGCTGTGCTGTTGCTGTGGACTATTAGTAGTACCGCCACTGTTGGACCCTTGAGCGAGTCCCTTAACCAAGAATTGCTTCGATTGTACCCTGTAAGACTGAATCAGTTGTAAGTCGCTCTGGATAAGAGCATCTGCCAAATGACTAAAATGTACATATTAAACCTAAAGAGTAATTACAAGTCAGTATGTAAGTACGAATACCAGCATGTCCCTCAAAATAACTCTTGCCTTTATTTCACTTCTAAAACCACCAGAAATCCAATTTTACAGACCAGCTGATATGCAAAAATCAGGCAAGCATGTACAATAGAGCAGCTTGAGCTCAAGCGAATAAAGAGAGAAGGGAAAAAAGAGCATGGGAGGAGAAATTGAGAGTCCAGCATTTCTCTCTCCAGAGAACTGATGTTCTCTGTTCTGCTTCCTACTCTGCACTCCCATAGTCAGCTTTTTTTTTCTAAAGTACCTCTGTGCTTTCCTCCTGTTATAGTCCAAACCCAGTAGTATAGCTTTGATATCTGATGCAACATATGTTGGGGGTAATGTACAGGTCCATTGTTTTTCGCTTGTAATTTTTCTTGCCATGCAGCGGTCCATGAACCATTCGTTCACTTATAGAATAAATGTAATTTTTCGGAAAAGTAGAGCGTAAAATGCTTAGCATTACATGCATAACAACCCATACAGTCGGATGTTCGCATGTTTGTACCTATGTATATGTGTATACATGTATGGTGTTGTGTGTGTGTTTGTGTGCGTGTGTGTGTGTATGTACGATTGTGTGTAAAGTAATACATTAAATGACTGCTTTAACTATTACAGCTCTTTGCATTTTGGTGTAATTGGCTATTCTTTGCATGTCAACGTCCATCGTGCAGCTTTTGACATGTTGTTTAGCTGGCGTAAGCCGTTAGCTATGTACACCAGGCTATAATGGCTTAAAAAACAACAACTCACTGGTCCTCTGCCAGAGATCTCTCTGCGCTGGCTTCCTCCGTCTGGCTTTTGGGACTGTTACCAGCCCCGTCTCGCTTACTGGCTGGATTGACGGCGAGCACAGTCCCTTCTCTCACCGTCTTCTCCTGATGCCTGGCTGTCTCGTCCTCCGGACTCTCCCCGGGCCGTGATCGCACCGCTTCAGCCTTGCTGCTTTCTGTGCTGGCTTTCTCCTCCATAACAGCTCCAGGGAAGTGAGAGCCATTTCTCAGTGTCTCTCTGCAGTCTCCATAAAGGTGTTGCTCCAAAGTCAGGTTTGCTTGAGCCAGGTGCTTGAATTCGGACTCAAACAGGAAGGAAGGACTTGGCTGGGTGACTCCGTCCACCTGGCCCAAAACGACAGAGCCCCGGTACACCTCGATAGCCTCGGGTAGCATGGACTTGATCTTGGGCAGCCAGCGCTTACGGACTCGGCGGGCATTGGTGCACATGTCAGCAGCGATGACGTTCATCTCGCTCTCCTTGAAGTTTGGGGCAAAGTTCTGACAGTAGACTTCAGAGAGGAGAGAGTCAGATTAAAGTACTGTTGATATTTTAACCTAACCTATTTGGCTTATACTGATTAAATCACAGAAGCTGTTTGAAACACTAGACTGAAACATGAAGTTTGGGTGGTGCAGTTACAAAACCTTGTGATGGACTGGTGCCATCCGGGGTGCCTGTGCCTGATGATTTTCACGGCTAGGCTTTGGACCCTTCCCAACAATACACCAACCCAGAACCCAAACAACTTTGACCAGACTAAGATAAGCAGTAGTAATATTGGGACATGGTGCTTGTCAATCCACTTATCCACTTAGAAGCTGCAGGACATTTGAGATCATTATGTATGCAGCTGGAGCCAAAAGCCTAAGTTTAATAGAAAACTGCTTGTAAAGCATTTGTTTTGAAATAATTTCAACAAAGCATGTCTGGATGTTTCTGGAGAAGGATTCATAGTGTAGCAGAATAATGACCCAAATTGCAACAGCTTTGTAACAACTACTAGAAGACCAAAGAAAACCTATCGGCCTGATATTTAGTTTGTCACCTGACCTACGCCCCATTGAGAAGTAATGGGGGCAAATGAAGACAGAGAAATCCAAGTATGCTCATTTGGATATTGTGAAATCATTCAGTGATAACACAGATCAACAGGTTTTGCCCAAATGGTCCATTCCAGCTCGAAAGCACACTGTCATCACAGAAAAATGAGGAACATACTAATACAGCTATGCACCACTTAATATCCAACCAATCAATGTCTGTTTGATTTAAGTGCCGAGGACTTAAGAATTATAATAGGAAGTATAAGTCTTATACATACTGCTCAGAAAAATTATTAATTACTATTTTTTGTCTAATTCAAGTCTACACTTTCCGTTTCGCCCCTTTTGTTCTCAGTAGGTGATTCAAGTTACATAGTAAGATAAGAATTACTGTATCATACAGTACTGTACTACGTGTTTTCTTATTGTGTTTTAATGAATATTATTTTTTAAATGTTTTTTTATTTGTTTTATTTAATGTCCAGTTAGCATTAGTGAATATATTCACGACAGACACAAGGTTATATCTACACACTATCATACTTACATTCATACTCCAGTTTAGACTGACCAATTAACCTAATGTATGCCTTTGGAATGCGGGAGGAAACTGGAGTAAACAAAGTAAACCCACACGTACATTAGAAGGACATACTAAACTCCACACAGGCAGAGTTTGGGGTCGGGATCAAACGGGGGATCTCGGGGCTGTGAGGTAGTTGTGTTAACCACTGGACCACCACCATGCTACCCTCTTATTTAAAACACAACACTGTGATCAAAACTACTGTATGACTATGGTAATGTTTGTTCAACATCCATTTCAGTTAACTTCCTGTTTTTTCAACGTTTCACTGAAATTTCCAAACTGATTATATGAATTGTAATAATAAAAAACATTGGATGACATTTGAGAACAGAAGCAGAACTGCTGGTCTCAGACTTTTATCCAGTGCTTGTAAGTATGTATAACAAACATGCTCTTCTGAGTGCAGGCTGGCATCAAAGACAAAAAAAATATTTTACCTGTATTTCATCCTAAGACTGTATAATGTAAAGTTTTAGTCAAGACCGCTAGAGGCAAGTCAGACTCAAGAGCAGGATGGGATTGAGATTTATTATCATATCATTCTAAATCATATCATTTTGATTTTTAAATCAGTGTATAATTGACTGCAAATTTATTGTCATTCATTATACACAATATATTTATAAATAATATTATATATTTACTTTTTTAAGTTATATATATATATATATATATATATATATATATATATATATAATCTTTATTATATAATATTTATTTATTACATTTATTTCTATATTATTAACAATGACTACTAACAAATATATAAATACTAATAATACCGTAACTAATATACATATAATATTATTATTATTATAATTACATAATATGTAAAAACCTAATAAAATTTCAATCTGCACTCAAAATAAAAATGGTCCTAAACTATGTTAACTAAGTAAACAAAGTCTTAACATCAGTATATTAAAAAAGAATAATAAAACGTGTTCGTTGATTGGACACTGAATGAGACGAGAAGTAACTTGTTTTTTTTCTCTTGAGCAATCTGAGCATATTTTATTTAAACATGCGGATTAAGACTGATTTATTCTGTTTGGATGGATTGCTGAAAAAAAAAAATTCAGTTTATCAAAAAAATTCAGTTTATAATTAATGTTCGCTCAGACAAATACATTGGACTCAGTTGGTCTTGAAAACAATTTCCAATTCCAAATACAGAGTCCAAGTCCAAAAGAGGTTGAGATAAAAAAAAGCTGCTTTTATTCATTTAATACCATTCTTGAGTACTACAAACCTAGTATTCAGGGACAATTTCAGCGTCTGTCAACAACTGTTATTCTTGCCTTTAATTTTAAGCAAGGCAATGTGTTGAGAGGCAACAAAGAATTCTGGTATATTATTTGTTAAAATACAGAAACAGAAGTACTGTATATATACAATAGTAATATAAGATACAGTACTGTGCAGTCTTAGTAAATAGTTAGATTAGTTATTTTAGCATTTGTTTAATGACCATATATATTGTTGTGTAATTGTGTAAAATGTATTTATTTAAATTATCTGCCAGGCCACCCAAAGACGATGGCTCCCTGCTGAGACTGGGCCCTCTCAAGGTTTCTTCCTATCATTTTAAGGAGATTTTCCCTTGCCAGCATCTTGCTTAACAGGGGTTTTGATCTGGTACTTTCGGATTTTGAAAAGCTGCTTTGAAACACTGTCCATTTTAAAAAGAGCTGTGAATCAATTTGACTATTGGTCGACTACAGGACCCAAAAACTTCAAACTTGGGTTTGCCATATTACTTTTTTTCACTGATCTTTATTTAAATCTTTAACAGCTTTAGCATATCTTATCTTACTTATTTTCACCCTGTTCCCCTTCCGTGGTTTCTTGGCTGCTAAACATCCCAAAAAGATGTCATTCTGGAAACTGCCAGATGCTGCTTTTGCTCAGGTGTAAGGGGAGGTCAAACTAAATACTTGCTACTGTAGCCTAAAAAAAGCTATTTTCTCTGTTTTTTCTTTTTCAAAACTGTATAGACAGTTCCTGTATTTTTTGGTTGTAATCTAATAAAGACACTGAACAATAATTAGATAAGATGATTGGAAAATTGCTCAAATAATGGTATATCTAATCTAACAGTGGTGGTAGACTTTTGCACAGTACTGTATATGCAGGATAACTAATCTTAGTTGTAGTAGTCTTGACTATAGTCATGTATTTTCAGTCATGTGCTGTTGCCTGACTTCTTGAATTGCCCTTAAGCTTCTATTTTAAATGAGTTTTAGTCTGTACTCGTGTAGCTTACATGAGATTAGGCTAAAAATGTCAGGGCTACTGCTTTAAATGTAAACTAGGCCATCCAGGTCAGTCCAAAGTCTGCAGTATGTGAGTCACCAATTTTCACACACATTGATCTTGATCTGTGGACTCTGATAGTGACAATGAGAAGTGTAATAAATGGAACGTCACATGCACACGCGGTTTAACTGGGAATGAACCGCAACTCACGTTTGACTGTGTTCAGGATGCGGCTGTCCAGTGGTTTGCGGTTGGGATCACAGTTGGAGGAGCGGATGCCTGTCCCACAGCTGTCTGCCAGTGTATTCCTGCAGTCATCATACCATACATCAGCCACCAGGGGGCACACAGACTGAATTTCGATTGTATTCCTCATAGATGTTTCACTGATTCTAATGTGCAGATTCTGTGTGGGGTCTGACATCATTCCCAACAGCGAACAAGTTTACACATAGGCGTACATACCTGTCAAAAAAAGCAGCGAGCAGGCGCCGAAGGAGGACTTTGTGTTTGACCCCGGCACACAAGTGGCAATTCATGAGCTGCCCACGTGTCATGAACACACCAGATCCTTTCATAACAGCAACAAGAAAGAAACAATGAGACTCCAACTCTTCACGCGTGCCATCTCAAAGTATACTCAGCATGCTGAAACCGGCAGATGAAAACAGATATGAGGAGATGAGGCCTTACCTGCAATCAGCTCGAGTCTCTCGCCTGGATCTCCCTCCGTGTAAAGTGCAGGGTGGCATCGGTAGCCGATCTGACTGATGAGACCGGCCGGAAGAGCTTCCCTGTCCCCTCCGAGTAGGGTGCAGAAACGGCTCTCCAGAGACGGAGGCAGGGAGGACACCTCCATCTTCTCGTGCACTAGGAAGAGAGGAGAGACACAATGTCAAAGGGCCTTCAGTTCTAAAGGTTCAGCCAGTTAAAGCTAGGAATGTCACCAATTTGACATTTACTGCCATAGAGACTGGCTGAGACTCCATAGAGCTTTCCGCTGCTTAGGTTGTCATATGAGTCATCCTCAAAGTCTTCTTCTTCGTTCTGATGGGACGTGGGGCTGTCCGTGGTGGGCAGGCTGGACGCCCCGGGGCTGGAGTGATCTCTGGAGGAGTGTTCATATGGATGAACGACACTTAGGGTCCCATTTCCAGTGCTGGCTGTGTAGAAAAGTGCGCTCCCTCTCAACGATCTGCTCCTGAGTCCCTTCCCGTCGTCTTCTGAGTGCTTGAGCTCACCACTCTGAGTGCACACCGGGGTCTCAAGCTTCTCTTCTTTAATTTTGCAGACGGCGGCCGTGGGCCGGTCGCCTAGCAACAGTGAGGCGTTGTTGTTGTTTGGGCTGGGAGGATCGTCTGTGGCAGATGTTTGCGAGTCACAGAACGGAGCGTTGGCCTTGAACATCAGGTCCATGCCACGCTCCACGATGTTCTGGATCTGTAGGTAACCGGCTGTGTACATGACCATGAGCTGGTCGCTGGCTGTCACCGTCATCCTGCCCGTGTAGCAGAAAGACAGGATTTGCTGGAAACAGGACGGGGCTACTGATGAGGGCAGTTCAAAAAGGGTCTGGCTGCTGTCACTGAACAGGTCACGGAAGTATAAGCTGCTGGCTGCCAAGACGGCACGGTGGGCCTTAAAGGCCTGGCCGTTCACCATGATGGCCACATCACAGTGCTGGCCCAGAAGTCGCTGCTCATTCAGGCTGTCCAGTACTGCACTGCCAAAGTTGGGGATCTCCATGTGCAGGAGATGAGACATTGCGCCAGCTTCAGATCTCTACACAACTCCCAGTTGGCATCTGCAAGAGAACAGATCAGGCTGAATACCTATTGCTAAACAGGACAAACTGGAAAAAAAAAGTTGCTTTTAGAAACACCAGCAATATTTGCCCCGCTTCCCCAAAAGTCTGAAGGTAGCTCTGAGAATCTCAGAGGACAACCAAACAGCAAACAAACCTGGAGGAGAAATGCTGCCCAGCAACTCCCCTGCTAATTGCTATACTCTTGCCTCGAGCACTATAACAAACTCCATGTTTGAAACTCTTAGAGGAATTAGCTAGTGAGAAGTACTCCAAAGAAACTGCAAACTGACCCACCAAGCCCTGCCCTCCCTCCCTGTCCCACCATCCCACTACCTGACCTCTAGAGCAGAATCCTCCGAGAAGGCAGACTGGCTCCTCACATTAGCTCAGCAGAAATGAAGGAGAGCAGGAAAGAAAGAGAGAGAGTGAGAGAGAGAGATGTGTGTCTCAATCCATCCTCGCATCCTCTCTACACAGGACTTCCTAGCAAGAGGGAAAGCGAGCGTCTGTGTGCAATCGATGCACCATCTACTGTATGTCACAGAGAGGGAGAGAGAGGCTATAGGCACAGACACAGAGACGGGGGGGGAAAGAAGGGGGAGTGAGAGAAAAAGAGAGAGAGAGAGAGAGAGACTGAGAGAAAGTCATTTAAGGACACATGGAGAGAGAGAGGGAGAGCGAGATTGGAAAAGAACGGCGAGAGAGAGAGAACAAGGCTGATGCAGATAATTGCCCTGCAGAGTAGAACTCGTGCATGTACGATAGAGACAAAAAGCCCGGCCAAGCTGGAGCAATGGTTCATTTTTATTAGGGGGTGGGTCAGGGGGGTGGCGGTAGAGGTGGAGGGACAGGAGAATTCACCTCATGTCATCTTCCTCAGGGAGACCGAACCAGGCGCAGTCACACAATCCATCAGGCGCCCCCTTCCTCCTCCTCCTCCCTAGCTCCAATTATTTACATTAAAGGCAGACAAATGGAGTGTGCCAGGCGAGCAGCGCTGCAATGCAGTCCCTGTCACAGACTGGCATGCTCAGTACAAAGTCTGCATACCCAATCAGATGTGCCAACACGGCATCAGACAGATACTCCTTCGATAACAGCCAGATGAGGAGGAAAAACCACAAGAAAGTGCACCGCGAGGCTCCGAAGCGTTTCTCCTGGCAGGTCTATTGCTGAAATGACAAAAAAAAGGCGTTTGGACAAAAGGTGTTCATGTGAGATTGTCATGATTCGGGAGACGAAGCACTGCAGTGTGAGGCAGACTATATGGTAAAGCAGCATCACTCAGCACAGTAGATGTGAAGGAAGGAGGGGGGCTAGTACTGGAGCCCTGCCTTTGACTCATTGCCTTTTAAGGCTAAGACGCCAGTGGAGCATGAGTCAGCATTATTGAAGTGCAACGCAAAAAAAACCGTCAGGGAACATGCCAGGCACATGTCTAACATTAGAGGCAAAGTCTTATATCCACAATGCACGGTAGACGTATGCCCTTGCGAGTGCTGCAAGAGCCGAGCTCACCTGACTGTCTGGTCTTTTGTAAAGCTGTGAAACTGTGTCGCTCCCCTCCTCCCCTCTCCTCCACAACCCCCCCCCTCATACACAAAAATTTTCTGCTTC
>JAVSBV010000079.1:3724551-3734999 GCA_033117975.1 Parotocinclus spilosoma | reverse complement strand
AAGTGTTCAGGCCCAGTAGGTTCAGCTTTCCGATCAGGTGCTGAGGGATGATTGTGTTGAATGCTGAACTAAAGTCTCTCTTCTCTGGAATCATTTCATTTTTTTTTCACAGTAAAGTTTTAAGTGGCATTTGTGTATGTACCTCTTTATTATAGTGCTTAATGCGGTTCTATTGGCCATATAAGGGATTGGAACTGGGAGTATGCAAATCCATTCCATAATTCCTTCCAACACATTGGCCCACATTATGTCAGTAATGCAAACTCTGTAAAACAGTGCATCATAGATCCATCCAAATATAATGCTTACAATAATTGGGGCATAGTTCAAAATGAGTGTAAAGAAAATAATAATATTTGAATATTTTAAGAATATTTTATATTTTGTTTATTTTATTTTTTATTTAAAAATAAGAAGCATTTGATTTTATGTAATTAAACAAAAAAGCAAATTAGAGTCAAAGAAAGTTGTTTGATTACACAAACTTAATAAGTAAAGTAAAGTAAGAAGTGACATATTTAATGGGGTAAACAGAAGCATGTCCAAATGGACGAGAGTGCCCTACATTGACTGTTCAGTAGGGTGTATGATTGCCCAAGACTGCCTAAACACACTGATAGCGATGGACCATGGACAGGATGCTAATTGTCTAGATTGATCTGGACCAGTCTTGCTCCACATCCTATGCATGACCAATGAGATTAAGGTCTGGAGAACATGAAGGCCAGTCCATGCGCTTGATTCCTGCCTCCTAAAGCATGTTGTTGATGAGATGTGCACGGTGGGGCCTTGCATTATCATTCATGAAAAGAAAGTTGTTTCCTACTGCTCCAGTATAGGGTACCATTACAGGGTGCTGTATTCTGCATTAGTCTTTTTTGTATTGATCCAGTTTTTTGAAATCGATTCCACAATTTGCTAATCATGCCTCTGGATGTTCCAAGTGCTGCTGCAATTGTTGCCTGTGTTTGACCAATTTCAAGACACCCTATGGCTCTACACGCTTCGCATCGTGATGCAGAGGAATTGCTGGAACAATTGCTGTCAAATTCACCCGAATTCTTGAGGAGAACCTGTTGTGAACACAGAACAGTGACTTAAGGATTGTAAGGTAAATTTCATTGAGTTGCTAAGTAAGACCTCTGAGCTAAATCCAACAGAAAATCAGTGGATTCAGTTATAGAGAACAGTCCACTGGTGCTCACCGTGAATGTTTTTTTTTAAACTTAAAGAATAATATGAGGATGAATGAGTAATAAGTAATATGAGTAATACGAATAATACGAGAAGGAATTTGCAAATATTGCCCAATCTTGGTACACTGATAGACACAATATAAAAAACAAACTGATAGTTGTAGGTAAAGCACAAGGTGGCTCTATTTGAATGTTATAATGCTAAATGAGGATATAAAGCTGAAATGTATTATAGCTACTGTAGGTCTAATATTAGTCAAAGATCTGTAGGTAATTTCCTTAATATTTAAGACATTAATTTATGTTTTATTGTAAGCTTTGTTAAAACTTTTAAGTCTTAGCTGTAACACAGCCAGAGGTTTTGGAATTAAAATGAACATTTTATAGATAGTAAAACAGAAGTAAAAATAGAAAGCAATGAAAGAGCCATTTGGTCTAAATGGAGAAATAACATTAGGTTAAAAACGTATTTGCCTGGAGTGTTGCACATTGCAATTTTACTGTCATTTCTCCTTTATTGTTTGAAGCTCGGACAGCCCTAAACAATCACCTTGGTTCTACTTTCATTGTCGGCTTTTGATCCGTCGACACATGTCGATTTTCTCATGTGATGTTCCTCTATGCTGTTCTTGATTTAGTAACTGATTATTTCTCAAAACGTGGGCTCTGTGGATTGACATGTAAATGCACAGCATCTGAATTAGCATCGAAAGAAGAAAAAGACTGATTAGCGTCAGGGTTTTGGTGAGAGTGTCTTCGTACAGCACTGAACGGTCCACCGCATAGCCGTGTGGGCTGAATAGGTGGTCCATTTGCAATTCTCATTTCACTGGACTATTCAGTTCAAGCTCTTTTCATCTCACCTGGACATCTAGAGCCATCCAGGAATCTGCACGCACTGGCTGGACATGGATTGTGTGGGCGAGGTCTTTTTACTTGGCACGTTTGGATTTATTGTAGTAACATAAATGAGGTATAGACTAAAGAAAGAACCAAGAAAACAGTGTTGTGCACAGGTTGAGCACCACTGGCAAATTAACAAAGGATCTTGATCCACTCTCAGATATCTTGCTCAAAGGCGAAACTGTTCAGCTAGATCTGCTTATTTATTCAGAACTTGTGTTCGCAACATCCTACGCTGAACATCATGTAGACTACTGTAACATTTTCATCTTTTTTCATGTTCATCTGTTCCTTTCGAGGTTTCTTGTTGATACAATACAGGCACTTTTTTCTTGCAACTGTCATGTCTAGTTGCTCATTTGACGTCAATGTGTTTTGTGGTAGCGTCTGTTGACAAAGGAGATATTTCAACAAAATTGAAGCTAGTGAAATAAAAAGTAGTAAATACAACTTTTATATAATGTGCTGTTCTGTGCAAAAGTATTAGGCCACTATTAGATTAGCTATACCATTGTTTCAGCAATGGTTTTATGAGCATGTATACTCATTTATCAGTTTCTTTTTTAGAATACAACCAGACATTTTATTTCATGCAGCATATACAACTGAATAAACAAACAAATACAGAAAAACAGCTTCTAAATACGGCAAGTATTTAGTGTGAGCTGGTGACAAGGTGGTGCAGACTAACCTGCTACAGATACATAATCTATATTTTTAATGTAGTCACTCATCTGCCCTTACATACGTGAACATAAGTGAGATCCCATTCTTAATTGATGGGGTTTAATATGATGTTGGCCCACCCTTTACAGCTAGCTATCAAGGCATTCCACAAGGTTTGTTAGTGTGTTTAGTTGAATTTTTACCATTCTTTCAGAAGTCATTTTTGAAGTCAGACACTGATATTGGAAGAGAAGGTCTTAAAGGTGTTCTATCAGGTGGAAGTCAGACTAGTCAAGTCCTTCCACACCAAACTCACTCATCCATGACTTCATGGACCTTGCTTTGTGCACTGGTGTTCCCATAAAGTTGATAAGCATGACATTTTCCAAAATCTCTTGGTATTTTGAAACATTAAGAGTTCCGTTACAGTTACCGTTTTCCTGGCAACCACCAAACCAGACTCATCCATCGGATTGTCAGATGAAGGAACATATATAATCACTCCAGAGAACACATGTCCACTGCCCTAGAGTCCAGTGGTGGCATGCTTTACACCACTGCTCGGCCACGAAAACCCATTCCATGAAGCTCTCTATGAACAGTTATTGAGCTGAAAGTTGGCTTGCAGAAAGTTGGTGACCTAAACCCATTTTACTTGGCTTACCACTTTATGGCTAAGTTGACGTCATTCCCAATCGCTTTCAAACACTTTTACCACTGACAGTTGACTGTGGATTATTTAGTACTGGGGAAATTTCACAACTGAACCTATCACAGTACCAATCTGGATTTCACTGAGCTCCTGAGAGCGACCCATTCTTTCACAAATATTTGCCTGCCTGTGTGCTTGATTTGATACAACTCAATAGAAGTGATTGGAACACCTGACTTGGATGGGTGAGTGAATACTTCTGTATACAGTGTATATTTGCACGCTGTAAAGGTGACATAGCAATTGCTTGGCCATAATGAATAATCTGTGATGTCCTTTTGTCAAAATGACGAAAGGAATAGACACTGGTCTAGCAGCATTTTTTAGATTGATTGGTTTTGAGTTTTAAATGATCATGGAACCACCCTTAGACAGGATTGCCGGTCACCTCTAGACAGAATCACAGAGGACAGACACTCACACTTAAGAGATGCATGCCTTTAGAATGAAGGATTAAACCACTTTGGTTACTGAGCCAAATAACCGCCTTTGCGTTACACTGCTGCACAGCATTTCTAGTATTTTAGGTACTGCATGCTTTTCTTTAACATGTGCAACACTAAACCTTTTAACCATGATGTTCATACTTTTAAATTAACCTATTTTGCAGAGCATGTTGACTGGCTTGATGTATCACCGGCCTGAGGACCCATTGCTCTTCCTAGAAAACTGCCTGCAAAAAACTCGAGAGCTGGGGGGTCTAGAATGTGTGGCCTGGGACACCTTCATTGTACCTGATCGGAAACCATTACCACCTATTACCTCTGCCCAAGGGAAGAAAGCCTCCTGCAAACTGGGTAGGGCTGCTAATATAATATGACGGTGTAGTTATACAAAGTACAGCATTGCAAAATGGGTTGAGTTCCATAGCAGCACTTAACTGAAGGAGAGATTTCTGAACATTGATGCTGAACTTTATCTGGTATAAATAAAGAAAGTGCAAGATGGAATTCTACACCAGCAAGTATGAAGAGAAAGCCCAGTTATTGGAAAGAACTGCCTTTCGCTAAAACCAGTTATCTATATTAATAAAGCATATTTACCTTTTATATTTGCCCTCAATTTCTCCTTAACTGGTAATGCAAAATTCAACTGTCGATATTGCTAGCTGTTGCACACCTACCCCTTTGCTAAGGAAAAAGTGCTGTAAGCCAGCAATTCCCTTTGTATGCCACAAGGTAGGGGTGTAATGATACATTGTGACATGATGCATTGTCCAAAATTCCACAACGTGCATCGTGGATATATCTCATACTGTCTGTCTATAACATTGAATCCAATTGCATTTTTTAAACACCAGAAGGTGCAATCAGTCACTTAATCCATCATATTTATTGTTTCATATACGCAGGTGTGCAGGTGAGCAAAAACCTTACGTGCAAATGTTGATCTTTGATGTCTCAGGAGACTTTTTTGTAATTCTCACTTTTGTTTAATTTAAAGATTAACTTTGTCACAAATGTTTTTCCTAAACATTGCTTAGGAGAAATAGCAGTAGACAACAATAAGACATGAGATATTTCTAAGTTCTAAGTCTAAAGGAGATAAAAGAGAGAATTAGTTTTCACACATACAGAATCTGAGAAGATCTCCTTCTTGTCTTGATTTAATCTCTTTAGAAACTCCATATTTTTTCTTTTAGGATAAACAGAAATTAAGCAATGGAAAAGCCAAATCATTCAGAACTTAAAGACGAATTCTTTCAGAAATTAAAGACTACCCCTTGTTAAAGACATTCAGTTCAGTAAACACAATAATCTGTAAGATAAATAATCTCTAAGTTCTACCTTTTATTCTTGAACAGAAATAATTGTGCAGAGTAATAAGAAAATCTGATTTTCTTTCTGGTGCTGAAACTTGAACAATTGAATCAGACACCTGATTAAAAAAAGAGCAACTGAAGACCTAGCAAATATTTTATAATGCAATATTATGTAGTGTGGAACTGCAATCATTATTCAACAAATAAATGGGTTTTACTCTGACAACAGTAGTTAACTAATATTAGAACTAATATTCCTAGCAAAATAGCTAAAACTGAAAAGGCTTAGTGTTTGGATGAGAAATGGTTGAACTCATACCGAGATTCATCTTTAGTAAATGTGTGTTATTTTGGCAAATCTGACCATAATATGAGACTTTACTGATATCTGTACTAAAACTCAAGAGGAGATAAATGTGAGATTATTGAGGCCTTTATATCAGGATACACATTTGAGCAGCAGGAGACTTATACTAAAGTCTCCTGTGTCTTTCCATCTGAACACATTGTTGTCTAGGAGAAACTACAGATATATTTAGGAGATATCCTTTTGATTTTTGTTTCCTCTGGGGTAGACCCTCACAGTACTGACACAGGCATGGTGTGTGTAATGCTGATCAGCACAATTTAGCAGTGTCCGGTTGTGATTGGGTTAGATTAGATATTGAACCCTAGATCTGTAAACCTGGAGTGTGTGTATATATTAAAAATGTGATATAAAGTGGCCAGTAAGTGTTTAAAAGTATAAAGTGTTTAAAACCCAAGCACTGCACCTGACACCCTTTTACTAGCCCCTACACAGAGTCACCATCAGAAGTAAGCAATAAGTGGGGAACTCTCTTGTTGATCTGTTAGTATGAAACATGAAGAAATCTAGTATATAGAATATAAAGAAAATAGCTAAAACCTGCATAAAAAGGTGAATTATATCAAACATCGGCATTTTTCTCTTAATACCTACAATGTTCATTTAGGTAGAAAGTAATTGTTTCCTCTAACAAAGCCACTGGCCCTTGAATACCCACTTTAAATGGTCTACAATTGCCACTATACTGATTATATATTATATTTTGTGACCTACTACTTTATTCAGATAGTGGTCCTGGTCCTGGTCCTGGTCCTTACCAACGCTATGATCGACTACCTCCCATTCAGGCTCAGTTCTCCATTGACAGTGATTCAGACATGACTGAGTCCTCTGGGCTCATACAAGAGTATGACGTGTTTGACCCGTTAAAACCACGACCCCACATCATTTTCATTATAGGTGAGCTGGCACTGACATTTCTAATACCATTGCAATTAGTTCTGTAGTTCAGAATTGCGAAATATTGCTTCTAAAAATACTTTCAGCATCATTTTTTAAGAAGTTGATTTATATGTTTACTCTTTTCTCTGCAGGTGGTCCAGGCAGTGGAAAGGGCACTCAGACAACTAAGATTGCAGCTCATTATGACTTTGAGTGTGTGTCTGTGGGGGAGATTCTAAGAAACCAGTTGCTGCAGCATGCTCCCAGCGACAGAAAATGGGAACTAATTGCACAGATCATAGCCAATGGAGAACTGGCACCTCAGGTATGATGCTGTACACAGCAAATGGGCTGAGAAATGCAGGTAATAAATAATCAGGATAGTCTAGCCAGATTGCATAATATCATATTTGATGTGACTAGCAACATTAACTTCAATCAGGTTCGTCACATGCTTCGGTGAACCCATTAGCTTCAGGTAATAGACTACATTATTATGGCTATCAGTGGATTAGTGTAATGTTGATGCATGTAAAAAAAACATCACCTCCATGGCTCACAGTGACAGTTTCAATATCCCGCTGAGGTAATTATCTCATCTTTTATCTGCTGCTGTGGGATATGGTTAATCATTCTGAGTGAGCACTGAACAGCACATTAAATCATATTTCCACTGTTTGTTTTTTCTTTTTTTTTGTGGATTTTTACAATACAAACAAATTTCTTTGCTGGTAATGATATGTGGAATGCAAAAATGGGGCAGTGTTCGTTGTCGTATTGGATTAGTCGTTCTTGTTAATTACACCATTTAATGAAATTGCATTTTTTAACACCAGAAGGCGCATACCCTGTTCTCAGTAATATTCCTAATTTCTTTTTTAAATCCTGTGTACAAGTTTAGATTGTATACAAGTAAAGTACATGCTATTGTTAATTTCTATTCTTTAAAAAAGGAATGTTTTTACCTGATAGTTTAAGATATGGTGAAGCTATAATATTTATATATAATATAACTTTTTCTTGTAGTGTTGTAGTCAGGACCACTAGAACCAAGTCTGAGTCAAAACTAAGACCAGGACACATATTGAGTCTAACTCAAGACTGTTATTAGTTGTGTCCCAGTCAACACAAAGACCAAGAGTGGAAGAGACTAAAACCAAATTAAGATTTATTTTTCATTAGAATAAAAAAAAGAAACAGAAAAAATAGATTTGTTTAAACTGTTTACTTTTGTAATTTTACTGTATTTTGTAATAGTGTTATTATAAATATAATATAATATAATATAATATAATATAATATAATATAATATAATATAATATAATATAATATAATATAATATAATATATATTAATAATGATGTAGATATATCATTATTAATATATATTAAATATAATGTAAATCATTAATAATTGCACATTTTGGAAGCACAATGGATATGATTCTGTTTCTTCTTTAAAATTTAATCATAATCCCCACATACAGTTAACTGAATGTAACCAACAACATTCATTTTAACCATTTTTATTATTAATTGTGAAACTATACCAATAATAATTCTGATTTTGTGGACATGGTAAAACGAGTTTTTTAAAGACTTTAGAAATTGAAGGGAAATGTCTTTGAACAAATGTAAAATCAATGATCATAAGAAATTCTAATGAACTCGGTATCTCGAATTGAATCGAATCATGAGCGAAGTGCATCATTAAACCCCAAGCTGATAATATATTACTGCAGAATTCATGTTGATACCTATGCACTAAACACCTTGGCCTTACTGACATGTAAATCTCCAGGAGACGACCATTGAAGAGCTAAAGCATCAGTTCATCAAGAAGCAAGACGCCAAAGGCTTTATTGTGGATGGTTTCCCACGGGATATATCTCAGGCCTTCACCTTTGAGGAACAAGTGAGCAATTCATTATGAAAGGCTATAAGACGATATCTCATTACACACTGCAATAAGAGTTGTGGCTTAATGCTGTTATCTGCAGAGACTTTCTTATTTAATCACTATATATAGTGTTACTTTGTTCCTCAGGAGGCATTTAGAATATAATATGTTTGACTTATTCAGGTTACATAGTGCTTTTTTCTCTTCCTTTTACAGTTCACATAGCACAGTAGATGCAGTGATACCATGTATTTAGTGTTGTTAAAGTTTCTAGTTCTTAAAATGTCTTTTTAGATTTTGGGTTTTTTTGTAGAATTGATATAGTTAGTATGCCGTTGCCTGTTACTACAAAGTTTACTCTTCTGAAAGAGTGCAACCCATTCTACATCCACCCAGAAAGAGTGAAGGCTGTATAGATTTTGAAACACGGCTGTACTGAAATTGAGACATAAACCCAGTTAGTTCAGATCAGGGCACCAAACAAGTCAACCAAGTTACAGACACCAAACCACACCTTTATGAATTGTGTTTTAGGAAGGTGGGGAAGAAATTTGATGCACTGTGTGAAAGATAATCCTTTATTAGTCCCACAATCGGAAAATTCATCGTGTTACAGCAGCAAGGGATAGGAAGGCACTCAGTACAAAAAAATAGGTAAATACACAGTACAGTATATACAATATAGCTAATAAAAATCAAGAACTTTTAAGATTGTATTTATAAATAGTTGAATGTTGCTTCTTAATTGCACAGGGGTAATGGAAAAATATTGCACAATATATCACACTGAAGAAAATTATATTTTCTGTAAGTGTGTGTGTGTGTGTGTGTGTGTGTATAAATTAAAATGACCAGCTTCTCTCAGTTCAGTGAATTGCCCCATCTCAAAGTCTTTTAACTGGGCAAAATGTCTTTGAGTGCATCATAGAAGCATGCCTAGCAGAAAACCTATGAGAGTGATATATTGAGAGTTTCTGAGATGTTCAGCACAACCCATCCACTATCTTTGGAGATTCTCCTGTATGCTTCATGTTATGAATCTCTTGGGAGAGACTGTAGCTAAAATTACAATAGAAGTAATCAGAAGGGTTGTCCAAATGCAGTTCTGTATTAGGCAGTTATGTAAATGATGACAGGTGTGGTTTGATTAGACACTGGGTATGATCACAAAAATGCATAAAAGCGCTTCCCCTGCTGGCCTCTCTATTATATGCAACCTATTAGATGCAACTGGGTTGTGTACCTATTGTTGACTGCTAGGCATGCTTCTATGATGTACTCAAAGACATTTTGCCCAGTTAACAGGCTATGAGATGGGGTGAGTCACTGAACTGAGAGAAGCTGGTCGTTTTAATTTGTTGACTGCTGTTCTGACCTAGCTATTAGAAGGTGTTGGGTCAGACTGACTGACCCTATAGAGCTGATTATTACATTCTCAGACAAACATAAGCAGCTGCCACAGGTTTGTTGTCTGAAATTTGACACAGGTGGCACCTTTACAACTTGCCCCTGTCTCCGCCCAGACTATTGCCAGATAGTGCCACTTTTTTGTCACAGTGTTTATTATGTGTCCGGCCATTGACAGCCAGGCACCGTAACATTGTTTGCAATGTTGTCATGAATGAGAAACCTGGACTGCTACAGGTAGGACTGTGGCATTTTAAGTCATGAATCCAGCTTCTATCTGGGTTGCGATGACAGATTGTAAATACTCATGTTGAGCTCTTCAATCGTGCCTTTGTAGTGGAGTGACACACTGCCCCGACTGCTGGCGTACTGAACCTTTATCTACAGGCCCAGCTACAATATCCCAGCTAGAGCCCTCCTAACACGGTCAGTCCTTTCAATTGTACAGTTTTCCCCAATAAATTTAGCCTTTTACTCAAATATTTTAATCACTTACATATATAATGGACATCAGGAGACGATGTGCTGCCACTTACCTCCCACTAAGGACTTTATAATCTATTCTGTTTTATAATTTAGTTCATTTTTAATTTTTCTATTACTAATTTAACTGTTATTAATTTGTTAATTTAATACTGTAGTTTGATATACTTTG
>JAVSBV010000079.1:3686963-3703183 GCA_033117975.1 Parotocinclus spilosoma | reverse complement strand
GGTGTGTGCCTTTCCTAATCAAGTCCAATCAGTTCAATTAAACACAGCTGGACTCCAGTGAAGAAGTAGAACCATCTTAAGAAGTATAAGAAGAAATAGACAGCTTGTGAGTTAAAGTGAGTGTCATAGCAGATGGTCTGAATACTTATGACCATGTGATATTTCAGTTTTTTCTTTTTGAATAAATTTACAAAAATTTCTACGTCTGTTTTTTCTGTCAATATGGGATGCTGATTGTACATTAATGAAAAATAAAATTACCTTTTTTGATTTTGGCAAATGGCAGCAATGAAACAAAGAGTGAAACATTTAAAGGGGTCTGAATACTTTTCATACCCACTGTATACATACAAGTGCCAAGTGCCAGTCTTTTGACTGCTGTGACTTCCTACTAGTAGCACTGCTCTAGATTTACCAACTTACAGCTATATAGTGTTTAAATGGCGGGGCAGCATGGTGGATGGTAAGTAGCGCAATACAGAAGGTCCCGGGTTCAACCCCAGGTGGAGTGGCCTGGGTCCTTTTAGTGTGGTGTCTGCATGTCATAACCGTGACTGTGTGGGCTTACGCCGGGTGCTTTTATTTCCTTCCTCAATACAAATACACACATTAGGTTAATTGGTGTCTCTAAATTACCCATCGTGTGTGTGAGTGTGTGTATATGCCCTACGATTGGTGCCCTGTCTAGGGTTGTTTCTGCCTTGAGCTATATGTCCTTTCCTGTGACCCTGTTCAGGATCAAATGGATAAGAAAATGGGTCAGTGAGTGTTTAAAAGGTAATACTGTATACTGTTCTGAAAATCTGTGTTTCTTTAAGAGGACTTATTCATTATTATTCACACTTGTGCAGCCAGCAAGGTACGTTAATTTATGTTTAGATTCCATCATGCGTGTTTCCATTTTCGTTTTACATTGCGCATGTAACCAAAGAACCATGAAGTTGCGTATTTCAGGGAGGGAGTGATATGAATAAAAGAATGTGCTTCAGTTGCTGTATGGATATTAACGGCATCTCTGGCCCATCACCAGATATTTGCATACAGATTTATTGTGAAAATGCTCTTTATATTCACTCTACAGTAGCACAAAAAGACTGTGATTATGGTAATGTTTGGTAAATTACTATTTGGGTCAACAGCCTGTTTCACAGAACGTAATTTGGCCGTTAAAATGTGCGTACCTGTATGACAGATTGCTTTAAGACTACACAGGAAGTCTGCCTTCACCTACAGTTTCATGAAAATGTGGCAATAAAACGTTTGCCAAAGTTTCTATATTATTGATTAATCTTCTGTAAATTTACAAATCAAATAATATCTTATTGCAATATTGTACCCTTAGATCTTAAACGTTTTCCAGTGAACAGGCTAGTGTACATTTACAACATTTATCAGACGCCCTTATCCAGAGCGACGTCTTACAATTCAAGCAATTGTGGGTTAAGGGTCTTGCTCAGGGACCCAACTGGGGTAGCTTGGCAGAGGTGGGATTTGAACCCTGGACACTCTGGTCCATAGTCCAGTGCCTTACCCACTAGGCCACCACAGTTCCAGTCCCATGCCGTCTATAAAACCCCTGACACAAGGCTAATTGTCACTGAAGCTTTGTGCATCTCACAGTGTCTATAGTGTGATCATGTAACCAGTATATGTATATACATTTGAATGTAATTGATCTCTTCAACCAGGCCTATTATTCACACCCCATGGTGGCTGCTGCTGTCATTATTCATCTGGCTGCGGACGGGACTGTCTACAGTGACCAGACTCAGAGCAATGTAACTGTGCAGCTGGTGGACACCAAAGAGCAAATCCACAATCTTGGTTTGTATACTTTAATTATGTGCTTTTTACCATTTAGTTATACACTTCACAAGGGGCTTCTTGCATTCTTAAAAAGGTTCCTACTGTCATCCTATTGGATTTCAACCCTAGTTTGTAGCTCTGGGAGAATTTGTAATCATTTTATCTAAAAACCTACATCCGAGGAACTTCAGACACCTTTTACTGAAATGTGGGCTTGAGAAACATTTTGGATCAGTTCAGTACATTTCAGTAAACAACTTTGTATATTTTGGTTCCTGAAGTAGCAATTGTTTTGCATAGAACTCTTGAGCTATGTTAATTTGTCCACTTGGGAGCCATTCCTAGTTTGTGCCATCAGTTTATTGAAGAACTACTCAGTGCATACCAAGCACTAGCCAGTGGGCCAGTAGCCATGTAGAGAGATTTTTATTGTGCATATACTGCATTCTTTCCAGGCGAATGGCGGCTGAGTTGCCGGAACAATCCTCTGGTGATTCCTGTGAGTCATGACCTGAGCATGGCCTTTTACAGGACCAAAGCCATTGTGGTGAGCTTCCGCTCGTCTCTGGTGGCAATATCAGGTGTGGGATTGCGTTCCTTTCAGTACTTCGATCCCATTACGATCAGTGGCTGCCAGAGCAATGAGATATACAACCCCATGGGTCAAAGGTGAGAGTCTTACATACACTTGTTCACAAAAAATAATTCACCAAGAAGGAGTTGTTGGAATCAAATGTAACTTTATATGTGTTAATGCAATAATGATATATGTAAGTGATTACAATATAAGAATGAAAGGTTACGATTATTAGTAAAAACTGTACAAATGAAAATACCTGCGTTGGCCACCTCTAGCATGTATACAAGATGATATGCATTTCGGTAATGGAGGCATTCCATATGCAGCACATTTGCCTACAGATCCCTTGGTGTAAGTGTGTAAACATTACCCTACTAAATATCATATCACTGAGCTGTTAGTGTCCCTTGTATCACTACTAAAGGTGGCCGAATGTTGCATGCAATCGCTGCACAGATCATCACACCTGCAGTTTGAGCAGTGTGTCAGCCATAGCAAAGGCAGAATTAAAACATTCAATGAGTCCCAAACAGAACATGGATAAGTCAATTAAGATTCACAACATCACTGCAAACAAAGGTGACAGTGGGTGACTATCAATGGCAGTACACATAATGGATGCCATGACCACAGATTTTCTTCAGTTAAGTGCCTGGGAATTGTTCGGTCAGAGACAAGGATATGTAATGAAGGTGCCACTTGTGTCTGCATGGTGAACAAAAACTGTGGGAGCTTTTTGTGTTTGTCAGCGGATCAAGCAATCTATTCCACTGGGGGTCTGTTTGGGCCGTCTGGAGTCTGTTCACCATGCCTAACACCTCCTACCAGCTAGTTCAGTATGGCCTAGGCCTCAGGCAATTCATCAAAACAAGCATATTGCTTCTCTCAGTATACTGATGCACCCCCTCTCAAAGTATGTCAACTGGACAAAATATCTAAAATGCCTAGCAACCGACAAGCTCTCATTAAGAGGTACACCACCCAAAAGTAGGATCTCAGAGGTTTTTTATAGGGCAGGGGGAAGCACTCTCATGCCCTCTTGTGGCAAGACCCACACTTTTAATCAGTTACATATCTGCCTGAGATAAAACTGCATTCTTGGTTTTGCAACATAAACCCAGACATTTACACCTGGGAACATTGTGGTTTTTTTTTTGTTAATGACAAATAAAGTGATAAGAACAGGTACATGTTTAGCTCACCTGTTTCATGCTATTTTCAGTTTGCAAGAGCGAGATTGTTTTTTTTTTTAATTTAATCCATGCTGATTCACATTTTTTCTTCTCAGTTGTGTGCATTACTCTTGTGATGCTATTGACTGCCAGAGGCCCATGGTTCACAATGCTGAGATGAAATGCAGCAGTCCGGGGTTCTTCAATGGCGTCCGCTGTACCATCACCTGCAATCGCGGGTACACTCTTCAAATCCACAGGGATGACGACATCATCAAAACACAGGTTGTACTCTGTTCTGAGTTTTGGTTTCGTGTTTTATAATTTCCTGTGCATTTGTGGCTATCCACCTACTTTTAGCCTTTGGTTGGATTTTGTACATGTTGTACACATGCAAACTGTGCTCACAGGCAAGATATTATACCTACACCACAATAATCATGTCCCCGTACACTAAGCGTTTAAGGAGCGAGTAGTAGTAAAGTTTTATGGATCTTGTGGGTTGGATGGAGTGAGTTGCTGGAGCACTGGCTTTCAGGCTGGTGGGCTCTGGGCTTCTGCTGGCTTCTCCCCATTCTATGTCTTTCTTCCTTAACCACTTTGTTTAGGAACCATGGGAGTTTGAAACCATGGGAACAGTCCATGTGGCTCAAATAAAAGTAGGGATCTCCATTCAAAGGGGCAAGGAGGAGAGTGGGAGGAAAAACATATGGAGTAAGCCAAAACCTTCTGAGAGGCATTGTAAATTTTTCACAGCATCTATACTTCCTCTTCTTGACAGGAATCTTAACTCTATGTTATTCTTATCCTATGCCTTTTTTTTTTGCTATAGGTTACATATAAAGGAGTTTACAGTACAACTTAATATCTCTCTGCATTCATTTTCCTAAAACACTTGTTGAACACTGGGAAAATACTATGAATCCATTGTTAAATCTCTTTTGCAGCAGATGCAAGAACCAAGACAGTATCACATAATAATAAAAAGTGGAAATACCTACCTGATATGTCCTACATTTGTCTTTATCAGAAAGTTACTGATACTTGCTAAATAAAAATATGCATATATTAAAGCAAACAGTAACAACCAGGGAAAGTGCACCCATATGTGTTTCTCCCCACCTCTAGAGAGAAAATAATAAGCACAGCTCTGTTAAATTTCCAACAAATAAGGCCCACAAAACTCATTGGAATGTGCGTGCATGAACGTTGCCAGGTTTGTTAACAGTATTTCCATTTTCAGGTTTAATACATCCCCAAAGGATTTTTACCCAGTTTTCTCCCAATTTAGTCTGTTCCAATTCCCACCTCATTAACTAGGTCTCCCTGTATTGCATGGCAGCTACCAGTCTGACCTGTGTTTCCTCTAAGACACCCAAGGTCACAGAGTGCAGGTTTCATCCACCCATCATATGGCGAATGTAAGAGAGCATGGCCTGCTGTCGAGAAAACCAGTCAAACAGAAAGACACCTGTGACTGGTTAGTGTTTAGGAAGCTATCTATGTTCATTTTGTGTGACATGCCAGAACTGCACTAATGAACAGAGGAAGACTGTCTTTCCATTCAAAGAGCCAATTATGATGTCATAATTTCCAGCAAAGTTCAGTAAATATTTGAGATTTAGAGTAATTAAAATGGTCTGGAAGCCCTGATATCACAACAGTGCATGAACCGTGAGCATTAAAATGACAGATAGGTACAAACTGTTCAAAACATGTGAGCCTGAAGATATGTTTTGTTTTGTTGCATGCATGTGATGTTAACAATACCGTATTAAGTAGCTTTGCTAGAAGCCTGAACAAAATGCAGGTTTTGGTCTCCTGTCTGTCAAAATGATTGAGGAGTGGCAATGTTTGACTCTGCCCAATATGCTGCTCTTTTTTTTTAACAAACAATTTATTTGTGATAAAACAATTTATTTGAGTTTGGACTTCTACTGAAGCTTGCCTCTGACTAGTCAGTAAATTTCAGTACAGCAAGTATACACAAGTACCACTGAAGAAAGAACTTAAAAGATTACTGAAACAAATTAGGATGTAAAAGCAACCCTCATTCCTAGGCCTATAGATCAGTAATACTGCAGTCATACTACAAAGGCTTTCAGTCCTTGTCTTTCAGCCTTGTTCGTATACTGCCTCTGGTAAGGTAATTGCTATCAGGTATGGAGTTGTTTCCCCCCAGGTCTGATGCCCAGGACAGAGCAAGAGGGTCTAGCTCTTGAGAGACTAAGAAAAGTCTATTAAAAGCATATGAATCAGTAAGGACCAAAGAGTCATGTGTCTAACAGCACAGGAAACTAACTGAGGGCACAGAACTGAACAAGGGTCTGGATTCAGAATGGCCCTCAGGGTCCACCTTGGGGACAGGGTGCAGACCAGGATTGCCATGTCATGAAATAAGATAAGATAAGATAAACATTTATTAGTCCCACATTGATGCTTTCCATGTCTCATAGGAAGCAAATATTAAATCAAATAAAATGTATTATTATAGTGCTTTTTTATAATAGGCCAATGTCTCAAATCAGCTTTACAATATTACATTATATTAAAATGCCAATCCCAAATTGATCAAGCCTAGGGCAACAGTGAAAAGGAAAAACTCCCTAAATGTAGATTTCCAAACCTTGGGAGGACCCAACATTCCTGGGTGACCTAGATGTTAACTGAAATATTAATCTCATTCTACAAGATTTGCAGCTGATTTCTTATACTCATCTGGCAGCTCAGGAGCAAGGCCTGTCCCCTTAATTATGTACATATTTTTTAAAACAGATTGTTCCTAATTGCATAAATTACACATTTGTTGAATGCTTATCATCAAATATACTTGTATGTGCCGTTTATTGACCTCATTACGTTCTTTTTCATTGATTGAAATGGTTGTTGACTGGACATTACCATAGTCATATAGCATTTACCAGACTGCAATATAAATATAAAGCATTTTCACATGAGAACTGAGTAAAAATGATATGTAAATGTGTCAGAGTAAGTGTTTTAAGTAGGTAAAGCCAGTGCATTGCACATCTTATTACTATTTTTGATTTTCTGTTTATTATTATAATTGTCAGTAATTAAAGTGAACGGTCGTCATTTCTATGTTTATTAGAAGTGTTTACTTGCACTTCAAACAAAAAGAACTCTGGCCCTTGACACACTGAAGCAGTTTATTTAGCAATTGGTTAATAGAAAGAAAAACTAATAATGCTAAAGGTAAATTATTTTGTTTAAAGCTGGTTGTTGGCGAGTTTTGCTAATGTAAGTTAATGTAATGCTTTTCAGTTGTGATTAATTGATCATTTTAGTCTCCGTGTGTGTATCTTGTGCGATGTTTCTTTTGTATCATTGTGTACTTCTAATAGCTGTTTACATAGGTTGGCTTGATCACGTTAAAGCAGCTACTGGTTTTACTGATTGCATTTTAGAGCTGTCTGTAGCATCATCCAGATTCGCTTTATATACAAGCAAAATATGTTTCACTCTGATTATCACCGCCCACTTAAATATTTGAGACGCCCTTGTGCCAGCCCTGTCTATCAATCACAGCTTTGTTAAATTGAGGAATGTCATGAGTTGGCTGCTTTTCAATTGAGAGCATGTGGTAGATGATGTGGTACCTCATCCAGCACAGGCTGATCTCTTCTGAAATCTCACTTTTTAGCTTTGCTTCTGAAAGTTTATTTAGTTCAATCATCAAGAGATTAGCAGTAAAAGCCTTAGGCTGTTTGAAGCAGTTGACATGTTGGTTGACATATTAACAAGTGATGGTAAGGAATGATGTAAATTGAATGAATCCATTGTATAAGACATTATATAAGACATTAATGGAGTTGCATTCTACAGATGCTCTCAGAGTTACAATAGGGATACAGTCCGACAAATCACAGGGACTCCGGTAGCCTGGCGATTAAAGATTCGAATCCCACCTCTGTCAAGCTGTCACAGTTGGGTCCTTAGGCAAGGCCCTTAACCCATCATTGCTTGAAATGTAAGACTGTATAACTTGTAAGTCGCTCTGGATAAGGGCGTCTGCTAAATGAAGTGAATGTAAATGTAAATTGAGGAGTTTGCATGTGTTTTCGGTTAAGTGGTCTTTAAGTAATAGAAATAACTGACTAACACTTTTTTTCTAACCTACAGTTGGCCAAAATCACTAATACAAGCTTATATAATAATAACGTGTTAAAAAATCTTTTGATTGGTTGTCAATACAACCCTTTTAGCGCTCATGGAGACTGATTTGCACTAAGAACTCACAATAGGTACCACAATAAATAAAAAACAGTAGTAAGATTAAATAAATTGAAAATACTTCACATGACTTGTGTTTTGATATTTTTTTAAGCCATATATTGTTTTTCCCTGTTTTTTTTAGGACTCATGGTGACTTACTTGCACTAAGAACATTTACAGTGGTGCGCTACACTGAGCTAGCTAGCTTAAATCTTGCATTTCAACTCATACATGTTCTAGCAAATGTTTTGTCGTGCCAAACAAACAAGGAGATTTTTTTCTCATCAAAATGCATTGAGAACTGAATTCGACAAATACACAGCATTATATTACCACATTTGACAGATGGATTTTCGATAGAAACCTGTAAAGCATTGCAGGCACAGTTAATGTGCTACATTGTGCTGTCAAACGCGCAAATGGTGCTTTCCAGATGTTTTCACGATGGCTAATTCATGAATATTAAATAAACATCTAATTACAGTAAATAATACTTTAAGAAATTTGTACGTCACTAAAACGCATTCACAATATCGAACTACGCTTGAATGAATATTGCGATGGTGTTTTGCCTCACCTGCCCTTAGCCATGCCTGCTTGTTTTCACACTTGCATTCGGACAAATTTATTTTCCTGGATATTCTTCTCTGTTTTGTGAGTAACAACTACTGGCCAGTTCAAGCACAAGGGCCCTTATTCATCAAGGTAACACAAAAAACAGATTTGAACACCCAGAATGACTTCTGAACTACTCCATGTATGGTGAGTCATAAAGTCGTCATATGGCATCAAAATTATGTGATTTTTGTGGCATGGAAACAAGCAAATGTGCGCTCATTCCTAATTTACATATTATTTGCGAGTGAAACATGCCAATTTTCATCCGCTACACTAAACCAGACAAAAACATTTATTTCGTTTTTCTTTTATTTCCAAGTTTTCTTACATTAAGTTGAGGCTCCTATGGGGCCAGGACCTAAACGGCAGCACAGAGCACAAGTTGGGAACCAGAATAGACAGGGCACTATAAGCATTTGTGGGTTAAGGGTCTTGCACAAGGACCCAACAGTGGCAGCTTGGCAGAGATTTCACCTTCCAGTCTGTATTCCAGTTTTTAATAGCCCATTATTATAGTATACTGCTTACAAAAATAAGAGATTAATAATTTTTGGGAGCAGTATATATACTATTAGATTAAATCCAGTGCTGGCTGCTGGTCTTTTAAAGAAGCCATCAATACGGAAATTCTGCCATCTGTGACCCTGTCATACCAAGTGGGCATCTTTTCTAGGGAATTTCACCAGTGCCCTCTCAATGGTCCAGGCTGCTTAGATGACCTTGGCCCATTGTGTTGTGGGTGTAAGACTTAAGCATTTTTAAACAGGAAGAAATCATTTCAATTGTCCAACAACGATCTAATGAAACGATACTGAACACGGAAATGTTAAAGAAATGAACACTAGAAATGGTCAAGCAATTTCACCAAGCAAATACAGAAAATGGGTTGCAGTTTGTCTTTGAGATAAAAGTGTTTTAACACATGAAATGTTGACACAACTGTACATATTTGTCCATTTAATTTTGGACATTTTGGAGGAAGGTGAGCTTCCCTTACAGAATTAAAGAAATAGCGGCTGATTTAGCCTGAAGCACTTAGTGCATTTTCCATTTTTGTAATTATTCATTAATTTATTAATATTTTTAATCTACTTTTAATTGCTAATGTGTGTGTGTGAGTGTGTGACTGTATGAGTCACCTACCTCCAATGGAATTCTAATGATCCTACTTTTTTAGCTTCTTGTTTTACTGACAGCTACTGGTGATACACACACAAACTCTTGGACACTTTACAGAAAGAGCCTGGCTGATTTGAGTTTCCATTGGCATAATTAATGCTACACTTACACCTAACCTTAACCAGCAAAGGGTCCCTACTATGTACACTATGTACACTATGTCAGCGTTTTCAATCATCAACCATAGAATGTAATGCATAACCTCACAGTGTAATACACATCTGCACATAAATACACAAATCTGCCTCACTATTTTTGTGGGGAATTCCCACTGACATAATGATCACTGTAGCTAATTAATACTACACCAACTGTACACATAAACCCAGCCAAACAAATCTTTTGAGTATTTTGACTTTCTAAATAAATTAAGCAACGCTCAGTGTATTTTTAAAAACAATTTTAATGTATCTATTCTATACATGTGGTCCCTATATTCTATACAAACACAAGCACACACACACACACACACACGCACACACACACACACACACATTAGAGATGCCAGCTGGCTTATCTTAGGAATGTGTGACACATGAAGGACACCCACACAGTCCCTGGAGAACATGCAAACTTCAACTAGGCCATGATTGGACTCTAGCCTGGGTTTTTGAAGCTGTGAGGTGACAGTGCTAACCACTGCACAACCCTTCTGCCCAACGAGTTAACAACATGTCTGTGATGTGTGTATGCTTATTTTACACGACATAAATTGGGCATAACATTCTTAATAAAGGAATAATTGCAGTACTTGAGATAGATTTAATCACTACTAGGATAAAAGGATGTGGGAAGCTACTTTTCTTCAGTCTGTCAGAGGATTGCTGAGTTCATGTTGACCTTAACAAGCCAGTCTGCCCTGCTTAGTAACGTAATCGAGTGTACTGCTTCACTGCAGGTTTATGCACCTGCATTATTGACTGCAGCTGAAACAAGACAGAAGAGAGACTCTAAACGACCCTAAATGGTGTGGAGAAAGAGTAAAAACATAAAAATATATTTACGGTGTTTTGCAAATGCAAGGGCAGTTACTGTATGTAGGTGTTTGGGTTGGTGCTGCCAGAGACTGCTGTCTGCTGAGAAGTTTGGCTTCTGTACAGCAGCTTTTACGCATTAAGAGAGAGAGGAGAAGCAACAGACAGATTTTCTTGGCTTTTTGAGACTCCTTGGTTTATATAACAGTGCTGCTCTTTGGGGGCCAGAACTGGGGGGTGGGGAGGGGGGGGATGCAGGGGCCCTTACAGGGGAGATGTCTAGTCTGGTTATGTAAGGTGAGATTTTCTTAAAGTCTGCTGCCACTACTACAGCAACTGCACTCACAAGCTCAGCTTCGTACTCCTCGTTCCTTACTTTACACCAGACTGCGTAAATTAGGCATTAATGCCTTATCGTGATTTGTATGTGAAAAATGTCTTTATTGCTGGCCATTTTAATCTTGCAGTCCCTGCACATTTTGATCAGATGCCCTGCTTTTGAACCCACCTCAAGAAACTCTGTAACTCTGCCAGGAAAGAAAGTGAGAGACACAGAGAGCAAGAACGGGAGTGTGATGTTCTGATGGATGACGGTATGAGGGTGCCCGTGGGCTTGCATTTGAAAGGGAAAGTGCTGATCCCAGCACAGCAATTACTGCTTATCTGCTGTCTCCAGAGAGCACTAACCTTTGCTTCTAAAAAGCCCAGTCAGGGTGAAATTAGCCATTTCACCATTAACCTCATGCTATAATGGACCATGGAATGTTCCAAAAAAAGTTGCACTTAGAAACAGCATCACCAAACATTGATAGCTACACATGCTCTTGTCTGCGTGAGGAGAGAGAGTGCTCCGAGAAATCGACCGATTTTTGTTCTGGTTGCGCCGGTGGCGGCGGGGTGCCACATCACAAGGAGGGCATTGTCGTTTGCGGCCTCCGCGTCCTGGCCGTGCACCACTTGTTTTTGCCAGGCTGTTATTGAAAGCAGAACATGTCCTGAAAATCAGCATTAGACAAACAACAACATTTCAGCTGGCCAGAAAGGCGAATGGAGAGTTCGAGGTTTACTTTTCTTCTCCTTTTTTCCCCATACTTTGTACGTGTGTATGTGCGTTCACATATTCAAAGAGAGAAAAAGGCTCAGGGTGGGGTGCAAAAGAAAGTCCAACAGGCAACAGGGGCATCTGTGTTAAATTAGGCACAGTAGTCAGTGGTAGTTAAATTCTCAGTGGAGCAGGAATCAGAAGCTGTAAATTTTTAAAAGAAGGAAACTCCTTGCACGCAGACACCCCTACTCTGCTTCACGCTGCTTCTAAACCCAAACGTGATGCCAGCTTGTGAGTTTTCCTTTTTTTAGGTATAGAGAAAAAGAAGGCAACCAACCTGTGGAACAATTTCTTATTCTAGAGCAACTAAAGATTGTTTTTGTACTTGTGCATCATTCTGTGCTATTGGAATTACATAAACACTGGTCTTAGGTACCTCAGTGTGTGTCTAAGTCTCCTGTCCAACCATAGCTGTTTGCAATTGTGTATTGGTCCTTTTCCTCTTCGTCTTGGCTCCTCACACCCCCTACAACTCAGCTTTAATGGCTGTTGATGCAGTGTGGTCAGCACAGGCTTGTAAACCAGGCAGCTAAACTCTTTCTTGGCTATGAAATAGGATAAAAAAAGTTGGACCTGGGATTGCAAGGGGTGCACAGGGGAACCTCACATGTCTGCTTTATGTACTTTTTCTGTCCTCTGGGTGGTTTTACGAGCAGGACAGTGATGCTCACTACTGTACATATATAACACTCGGCACTGTGGTGAGAAATATTTACCAGAGTACCGAATCAGGAAATGAGAGGCGGAGGCTTGTAAGTCAACATTTGTAAGTCAGTGTTGATTTCACTGTTGGATTATCATAGTGATGATGAAGCATAAGTATATTTTCGACTTGTTTGTCGTCTAAGAAATCCTGCTGAAATCTGCATTTCTGCCACCGAGCTGTTTTCAATAACAGGCCTCTGCGAAGAGGATTAAGAGGCAGCGAAAGAGGGCAACATTTGCAAATGGCCTGGATTGCATTTCAAGTGTTTCCTGCTGTCTTGTTTAGTTTTAGGTGCTGGTATATTTCCTGAAAGGGTACAGAACGTTAGATAAGCATTGGATTCCGCGGCCATGCTGCATTCCAGCCTGACTTAAATCTGCCATTCGTGAGGGAAAAGAGTAGAGAAAAGAAAGAAACTGGGGTTAAAACATAACACAAAAGCAGTTCTCGTTTTGTGTTTAGCTTTGTCAGAGAATATTTGCCACAATAATCCATGCTTTGCCAGCAAAAACTGTTTGGCTTCACAGAACTTGGTTCAACAAACATCTCTGTTTTAAGACTTTTCTTTTGGCACTTGCGAGAGCTGAAGTGAAGCGTTTTATTCTGTGTTTCACTGAAAGAGGCTTCATACACATTGGCACTTTCCAAAGGCTCTGAGGATGGTTCATGTTGCCTAATCCTTGTTACCACACCAAACAATAAGAAGACCCATAAACCACAGGAAGTTCACAAATAGGGTTGCTGGCTTTACTGCTAATCTGCTATCATTGACTACATTTACAGTGCTTGTTGTGTCTGCCAGTATTACCATTAAGAATTCAACAACAATTTTCTTGCTATGTCTTGATAATAACCTTGCTGCCATTGAAAAATGTTGGTTGAATAGTATGTAAAATCCTGTTCTTAGCATGCTTCTGAGCATCTTAAAGCTTTACTTAATAAAACTATCCCAAAACTTAAACATAGTCTGTGGTTCTTGATAGTCATTATCTAATATCTAGCACATTCATATTGTGTGGCCTGGTGTGTGCTTTACAAATGATGATTTCCAGTTAAAGTAGACTGCTCTTGATGTTGGCTGGAATATTGCTGATCCATTTCACAACCAATGAACTGACATTTGCTCGACGTGTTCGATTACATACTTGCCACTGTGATTCAAAGGGGGTGAGAGAAAGACAATGATGGTGGCTGAAAGGTAAAAGAATAAAATTGATATAAAGAAATTCGGAGGGGGGGTTGTCTTTGGCATGCACAAGCTCTTCCATTGGATCTGATGGGCTATAGCTGATATATTTACAGGCGTTTCTCAATCCAGAAATGACTTATTAAATCAGACAAAATGACCCCTGACTTACACTGCCTATGCTTCTGACAGCTTTATAGGTCGCACCCATGCCATTTATGATCAGTGGCTGCCTTTGCTATGACTGCTGTCCCTGCCTACTCTCATTAAGAGATCACAAATATAGTATTTTTTTTATTGAGAAAGGAAAGGTTTACCTCATTGTTTTGGATATTCTTTTCATAAGGTTTTCTTCTGAAGTTAAAATTCCTGCTGATAGTTTATCAATTCCAGCTGAAATTTTTGGTTTTGGTTGTTTCTCAAAACAGTCCGACTCGACGGCCACCCTTACTTGTGCTGATGGGAAATGGAATAAGCAGGTGTCCTGTGAGCCGGTGGACTGTGGACGCCCTGACAAGTACCATGTGCACCCAGCCATCTTCCATTTCTCAGAAGGCACAACCTACGGCAAGATGTGCACTTTTCAGTGCAGGAAACCAGCACAGCTGATAGGTAGGTACAGAAGAGATCATTTTCAGTGAAAGGCCACTGGGTTTGAGAGGGTCATCTCTGTAAATGTCAGCACCGCCAGGACCAACAGTGTAATTATGTGAGTATTGGAGGAATAATACAATACTTGAAATTACATATAAAGTCATTTTATCTTTTCCACTTACCATATAGAATGCTCTACATACTCTAGTTAGTAGGTCATGTTAATGGTTAGGACCTCCACAGGACCACCACAGGTATTATTTGAGTGGTGGATCATTCTCAGCACTGCATTGACACAGACATGGTTAGTGCTGGTTTGCATTATGCAAATCCTATTTCATTAAACCATTTTTTATAGTTCTGTCACAAACATTAACACTTTATTGTAGATTTTCTATTTTCTTTGACCCATATGTTTTCCTTTTACACCCTTCCTATTTGTTTAGTATACTTGCAACACATTTTAGACACAGCTGACTGGCAATTGCAGAAGTTTTGCCAGTTCAGAAGGCAATCCAGACAGTCAAAATCTACTATCAGCATGGACTGAGCAGTTACTTCCCAATTCTGATGCACAGCTTAAGGAGGTTGTATTGCACATGTCTACATAGCTAAATGCCATGTGCTTGGCTGATTAGATATTTGCATTAAGAAACAGCTGAACAGGCATTTTTATCGAATTAACATATTTGTCAAATATGTACACAATGAAATGACACCTACTATTCAGTGGTGCATCTGGCTACTTGAGGCATCCTGAACAGAATCCTTATACAGACTGATGTAATGTTTACTCCACACTGACTTCTTATCCCCTGCAGGCATCAATAATGTGCTTACGTGTATGGAGGATGGGATGTGGTCCTTCCCAGAGGCAATGTGCGAGCTGCGCTGTCCCATGCCCCCTCCTATCCCCAACGCAATTCTGCAGACCAAACGTTGCAATGCTACTGATCTGAAGGTGGGCTCATTTTGCAAGTACAAGTGCAAGCCCGGATACCACATGTCCAGTGCTGACAAGCCCAACAGGTGAGTTGCTCTGAACTGTGCTGCTGCCGCAGGTTCTCAGCTGACACAAGCTATTTATTATTTATTTATTAATGTAATCAATGTTCCCTGTTAACTAATGTCAATACCTTAATGTAAATAACAAAAGTGATAAATAAATGAGTGATTACGTAAATGCACATAGGCATTGTAATGTTAGCTTTTACTGTCTTGAAGCAAATTTGGCCAAACCTACAAGTTGGCATGCGATCTTAGGATTGTCTCAAGTTCGCAAAAGAGTTTTGACATCAACCCGTTCACATTTCCACTGAAAATGAACAAAACAGACTTTTCAAATGCTTACCTTTTATTATTTTGACATTGACAAATTATTATAGCCGAAGCTCAGTTCCTTTAAACCTAATTATTAATAACAAGTCTTGAATACTATCATTTTGACTTTCGAATGGCCGATGACTTCCCTTTAGAGGAAGGCATTGATGAATGAGAAGCTGCTCAAACAGAGACAGAGCGAGCAATTTTGAGTTACCAAATAACGTGGCAATGCTTGCCTGTTGTCACGCTCCACTAGTCATGCTTTCTGTTTTCGGTATCCCATATTCTTCCATTCTGTCACATTCCATTAAATGTGGAATTGTTCTTACTTATTGTGCTGGAGCTACGACGCTAATTCATCTAACAAGTAAGAATAGCTTATAGCATCCAATTTAGCATTGTGCAATCTGCATGGCTAAATAATTACACACTTGTCTCAAATGACAAAAAGTGTACTGAGAGGAGAAATTATTCTAGATGATGGCTTCTGCTGCTATCAATGGGATTTACTTAAACACAGTGTCACATATTTGAGATCACTTAATGATACAGGTTGAGGCTAGTATGTGATTTGAATGCCTCTTAGCTAAGCTTTTATAAGCTAAGCTATGGCCGCTGGTTTGAGCAGCTCTTGTCTTTAGAAATGCTTTATATATATATATATATATATATATATATGTATATATACATATATATATATATATATATATATATATGTATATATATATATAGAAAACTAAA
>JAVSBV010000079.1:3655117-3681179 GCA_033117975.1 Parotocinclus spilosoma | reverse complement strand
AGAGAGAGAGAGAGAGAGAGAGAGAATATATATACACTAGCCTGTATATACAGTATGTACATACTATAGAAAATCCTGTTTTAAATGTGACCTTTAATTCATGTAGAAATGATATAGGAACTGAAAGAAAACAATAGAAATAAGTACACAAAACAAGCCTAAGCTATCATGCCCTGGCAATTATTATATTACATTATATTACAATTATAATTATATCAAATTGTATAACAATTATATTACCAAATTCCCCATACTAACTGTTTGTTTTCTAACCAAAACCACATAAGACCCAGTGTAGTGATCTTACTAAACCATTCTATGTAATTTAAATACAATTGAACATAGCTTACACCAGAGCGTTGACCCATGTTTTAGTTGGAGGGAGGGGAGGCTGAATTAAGGGGATGTCCCTCAGCAGTGTACCAACAACCCCTGCGCAATTCCGTCTAGTCCTAGTGAATTATGGCAACCAATCACTGAGTCTGACTCGGAGAAGTGGGGGCAAAAATTTGAAAAATAATAACATAATAATAATAATAAAAAATAATAATAATCACTAGACATAGCCAAGGTGGCAGTGACAAACATTTCTTTGCTCTTTTTCCTGACTTGACCTCGATTACCTTTAAAGATGGTGAGTGTAGCGAATAAGTGGGAAAACCAGCCGTTATTATCCAGAGAATAAATTTCCCATCTGACTGTCTGACCAGAGACATGGTCAGGTGATTGCTTGGGCTTAATCGTGTAATGGCTGGATGTCCTGGCTACTCCTGAACCATGCACGATTTCCAAAACAGACATCTAACCCATTCACAAATGATGGAGACCTACTGTAGGTGGTTGTCCTTCCTTTAACACTGTGAATGTGCCCCTTTCGTCCACTCTAAGTTTTTATTTCCACGGGACATTTCATCACAGTGGCCACATCATTTCTATATGACCACAGACACCAGTCTAGCCCTTAAAATTACTTTTGCCCTATTAAGTGACTCATTTTTGAGAATTATAGAAATGATTGACAAAATAAACGTCCATCTGCTCTGTTATTCTGTAATAATTTACAAGTTACTTAGGAATAAATAAAGCACAGTCACAAGCCATAATATTGTAAAGGGTTTAAAAACGAAATGAGGAATAGCCATCTGCGTGATTTATGTCACTGATTTATTTCTAGCGGATTGCATGGTGTTTTTGGGTGACATCATGGCTCTGAGTGGTTAAAAGGTTGTCTGACTTTTATTTGACTTTCTCTTTTTTTCCACCTATAACTTCAAACCGTTGTGAAGGATGTTTTCAGAAGCCTGATTCTACTTGATTTACTTCAGACGTGTCATTTTTAAAAGATGAAAAAAAGCTGGTCTTAGAAAGCAGAAGAAAAAATAAACAAACACTGCTAGTATCCTAAGCCCCGAAAAAATAACTCTAGACGGAAGCTCAAAATCTGCTGGAAAGTATCCAGGTCCGAACAGCATGACTTGGAAGAAGAGAGAAAAAGAAGAGGCGCTTGATATAAACAGTATAAACATCTTTTTAAGAGGCAGGTTGTGTTTGTCCATGCCACATATTTAGAGTAACTGTAAAAACAAGCACAGGTCTAGGAGCAGACGGTTTAAATTGGGTGTAAGTAAACAGGTTCTCTGGGTGACACCGGATTTTGTGTGTTTATTGTATGTGTTTGTGTGTGTGTGTGTGTGTACACGCGCGTATATTGTCCAAAACAAGACTTGGTATCTTGAGCCAAGCCGGAAAAGCAGGCAATTGGTTGCTTTTGTGGAAATGTTATGTTTATGTTTCGGCTTTTCCACTTCTTACGGCTGCCGGAGTTCCCTCAGAGGGTGTTGTTTCCCCACTCTAAATATTCTTTCTACCTGGGCCTACTCAAAAGGCCCAGCCAGCTAGTGCTCCTCACATTTAATAGCTACTCTCCTGAGCAAAGCTTCTAAGTCTATGAAGCTCTTAGCCCAGTGGTTTAAGGGACAGCCTATTGCTTGACAGCCTAATCGCTCTCTGTTGCATCTGTATATATGATTACCTCAAGTGTCACAGAATTTAATATTTCATCATGTAAGAACATTGAACAAATCGGAATGTTTAAGGAAAGTTGCAGTAGTTATTATCTTTTTTCTTGTTTGTATTTTGCAAAAAATTTGTGAATCTTTCAAACAGATATATTTGTATTTATAAAGTGGCAGTGTAGTCTGATGTAGTCTGAGTGCAAAAAAACGGGAATGACTTTACTGTGTCTACCTGATTGCACAAAATGTATTTCTTTAGCAGTAAAAGTAAATTAGAAAATATGCATATGATTACATCCCTAAATCAGAAAAGAAGAGATGAAAATGGAATTTGGGGTTGTACCTGAGAACAGCTTTGGTCAGACATTCTGTTATGTCAGTTAGAGATGTCAGCTATATGAAATCGCCATTGACCTAGCACTACCACAGACCCAACCCATTATACTTGGAAAACTCAAACTTGGATAGTCTCTGGGTAAGCAGAACTCTGAACAGACAAAACTGGAATGCAGTCCAGAATGGCACATTATGAGGACTAGGCAACATTAACTATGATCACAATGTACAATCCAGCAATGTAGTATACCCTCTAGAAAGTACACTCATAGCAAGAAAGTCCTGGGTTCAATCCCCAGGTAGAGTAGTCTATGTCCCATGTCTGTGTGGGTTTACTCTGGGCACTGTGTTTTTTTCACAGTCCAAAAACATGCCTTAGGTTAATTCATTGCTTTTAATAATTGATGCTAATTGCAAAGTTTTTTGTGTTTAAAATGTATTTTGGAAAATGTGCAATGTTTTACATTTTTTGTACACAGAAAATTGAATCGTAGATACATGGGGGAGCTAAGCACAGACTATCTGTTTCTTTTTTACTAGAACCACTGGATAAATGTAGTTATGTAAAAATGTTAAAATTATGTTAAAATGTAATCCTCTCACCAGAGGATACTAACCACAATGCCTCAGTGGGTAGACTGCTGGTTTGTCCTCTGTAAAAGTAATGGTACCAGCCTAGAGTTGAGTTTCTGAAGTTCTTGAGTTCCTTGGGTATGGGGGGTTTGATCTGTGGTAGCACAAGCAGAATATTGCCCCCCATTTACATTACTGTAGTTTACATTTCAGTTTTTTTCCACACATTTGTAATGTTTATTGATGAACAACTGCTCTTAGGTTTCCATTGTAACCCAGTTATGGAATAAATGGAGCTTGCATTCTTTTTTCAGTGCTGGAAAATGCATACTTGCTTGTGGTAATCATTCATACACTACAGATGTGGTACATTAGGATGAAAAATGCTGGGGTATTTCTTTAATGCATTTTGCTCTACTCCAACACCAAAACCAAAATGGGGGAAGCAAAGGGATTTTATTTGTTTACACTTATACTCAGATAGAAATCTGCCAAAAAATTTAAATGCATCTTTTATGGATATTCTTAGTCTGGAATGGCATCCACAAATTCCACTTCCAACTCCACTACCCACTCACATAAACTGAATGGTTTGCATTTAAAACTAAAATTATCTCTTTTGCAGAGTATCGTATGCACAATGGGCCTGAAATGGTATCCAAGTCCAGAGACTCTACATTGCATTAAAGGTTGTGAGGTAAGCTGTATACTTGCACAGTTTTTAAGCCAACATTTTTCCTCTTTTTTCATATTTATCTCAATTTTAACAGCACTAATGTCAGTATTAGCTTCATTATCCTTTTCTACGCTGAAATGGCAAGACGTTAGGAAACCGTCTATACTTAATATGGCCAGAAATTACCGGTAATTTACACAATTTCCTGAGAGGTTTCATGTGGTGTGCCCCAGCAAAGAAGGCTGGGTCTACATTTCCAAGGACCTTGTAATTAATTCCTCCCCACTCTGGATGTGTTGGAACTGGGATCACGTCAGCATTCTTGGAAATTTCCAGTGTTTTCAAATTCAGCCAACTGGAACAAGTGCTCCCGAAAAAGATCCACAGTCTAAAAAACAATCGTCATGGCCACAATGAAGAAAAATATGTTAACGCTTGGCTAGTGTGGACGAGGTGGACTTTTCGTGTTAGTAATTACAAATAACAGTTATCATTATTAATAAATATTATCTAAATGTCTTGGTATGCAGTAGCTATATGCTGTATGGATGCATAGGTCTGACTCACCAGAATCTGACCTTAAACAGTTGTTTCTGCCATCTTCTCATGTCTTTTTGAAGTCTAGTACATAAATAAGCCCACAGTTGGTGGTTGGTGTTTTCCTTTGTAGCTGTCTACTGTGGCCAAGTCCTAACCTGATTGAGTCAGCTTTAACAGCACTGACAAAAACTTATGAGGGACTGTTCGTGACCACCTCTGTTTTGTTTAGATGGGTGATTTGTTGTTCTTTGCATTTTAGAGGGACCTAGAGACCCCATCTGGGACACTCTTTAAAAGAGAGCTCTGTGGAATGATGGAGTTGAAGTATCCCGTAACTAAGCCTAAAAAGTCTACAGATGTTAAATTGGAGTTTGATTGTTAGCAAGTTAAGTCTCAAGTTTAAATCAAATGGTACAATGAAAAACATTATTTTAGCATTATTGTAACCCCCTTAACAAATAATCTTTAATAAGGCGGCTCAGTAATGCGCTGTTGATGACAGCTGACCGGTCACCATTTTTATTTGTGCCCGTACAGCAGCCTTTTAAACACGCCACATCCTGACCCACTTAGAGCCACTGGATAATTAATTAGCAGTCCTCTGAAAGAAGCCGGGTCATGCCTAGGAGACGTTTTCAAACTGGAAAAAGGTCACAGGTGTACCAGGGAACCTTTGGAGTCTGTCAAGATGGAAATGTGCAATAACTCTTAAGGGAGACACATATATAAGTTTAACAGCGCTTCAGTTTCCCCATTAAGAGAGGCCTCCATCCACATGCTCAGGAATACTAACTAAATTTTTCCACAGCGCCGTAATTGCAACAGACTGCGTCTATTTTTGCATAGTGTGGATGTATATGTGTGAACACTCCTCTCGCACTGCCGCTCCCTGTCTGGAAATACACAGGACAGGTTTATTCTGGTAGTGATGATTTTCTGGCACCATGCCACACATTCATTATGATTATAACTACTGGTAACACATTATATAAAGAGTGTGCATATAACATCTAAACAATCAACATTCGTAAACTGTTCGTATTACACATCGAATGAACATCCATCCACTAGTTGCAACAAAAAATGGCTGTAGCTGACATTAATTTGGTGGGCAATCTCACTGCATTAAAAATATTATAACACAACCCCACATTAGAAAAACCTGGGCCAGTATGGAAAATGGAAAAAAAAATCACATTAATGTTGACTTTTATATCAGAGTAGTCCCTTGTCTTTCTATGAGATATGTTGGTTTCAAAATTTCATTATGCATTTGTTGACAAACAGGAGATAATTTGCCCATTGTTGCTCCTCAAAGCCTTTCGTGGATATTGCTTTTGTTTATAAACACCTATTGACATCAGCTGTTTCAAATCACATCCTTATTCAGTTTTGACCTCATTACTAGACCTAAATTACCCCTGCCACAACTTTTAGGTAATACATTGCAGGCCTAAAATGCAGGAATAGAATTTTCTGCAATGAAATAAGTATTTTTTGGATTTTCCATACTGTCCAATTTTTTTCTGATTTGGGGTTATATAGTAATAGAATTTATACTATTTGTACCCGGGTGCATGCTGTCATCTATCACACTACAAAGGTCCATTAATGTTTAGTGAATAACAGGACGACTACTACACCACTAACCACCACTAACCAACTAGCCACACTGGCTCCAGTTATAGGCCAAGCCTTGTTTACATGCCGTTAATAAAAACTGCTATGTATTTTCACTAGGAAGGATTTTCTTTAACTTTACACACTTTTATTATGTGGTATTTTAAAGCCTTTTTTGTTTGTTTGTTTCCTGATCTACAGCCTTTCATGGGTGATAACTACTGCGATGCTATAAACAACCGAGCGTTCTGTAACTATGATGGTGGAGACTGCTGCCATTCTACTGTCAAAACCAAAATGGTGAGTAAAGTGTTTGTTCTTATGAATTTTACGTTCAGTTACAGAAAAGGCTAGGAACATTCCCATGTATAACTGACATAAGTCTATGGATTAACTTCACTAGCCCAGTAGTATAAATATGATGCAATATGATACAAATGTCACTCCTTAGTCATTTATCAACATGGAAAAAAATCTAATTGAGTAGAAGTATGTTGACTTTCATAAATGTTTTGAATATTGGCATCTCTAATTAACACATCTGGGTGAGGAACAGTGTATTTTGCTCCTATAAGGATACGGTTTGTGTCACATACAAGTACACACATATTCCCATATTTCTTCATGTTCATATGCAGGTATGCGCCTTTAACGTCCACATTACATTCTGTGAAACATGATGTTTACCATAATTTTATATATATATATATATATATATATACACCACATATACATTATCATATAGTCATACAGTAGTTTAGCTATTTTTCACGTAATATTTTATTTCAATCAAGATTATATGAAAACATTTAGTACTGTATAATACAGTAATTTCTATCTTTGTATCTTTTATAAAATTCTTTTTTTTAATCTTTTATAAAAGTCTTACCGAAAAGTAAAGAAACATTTTTTGTCTGCCCTTAAGATTCTTATTTGTTAGCAAGCGTGCAAGGGTTCGCTCATGCTACTTTTTTGTCATTCAGAGATGAATTAAGAGGTGTACAAAACTCATTTTCATTTTATATTATAGTTCTTAACACCCCAGATATTAAAGCGAATATACGCTGGTTGAAAGGATGGTAAAAAGTGAATACCTGTTATCACTTTATTTGTACCTTGGACTTACTGGTGCCAAGAACCACTTTATAATTTCTGTCCCAAAAAATTTGTATTTCTGGAACTTTGGCACTCGGTAGCTTAATAATCAACGCTCTGGTTTACAGCGCATAGCTACTTTGGGACGTATCCCGCCTCTGGCACGGTGAGGTTTGCCGGTTGCATCTGAAGATGAATAAATAGAGATTACCATGATTGGATATTTTCAGGTAACCAAGTCTCTAAACACAATAAAATTCCATCTCCATGCCAACATATTATGTAATTGTCCAGATGTGTTCCAGTCAAGTTTGTGCAGTATTAACAAAGCTTTATGGCTTTGTTCGGAAAATGCATATAAATTCACATAATTAATGATAATTGGCTTCAATTGAACTTTTAGGAAAAGTAGTTGAGTTTGTGTTAAGGTCAGATCTGACTGGTCACACAACGTGAAAGCAATTAACAGGAAGTGCAAAGTTTGTGTTAATGTGTAATCTAAAGGAAATGGGCTTCTAAAAGGTGTAATAATATAGTTGGTGATAAAAGTTTCGGAAATACCAAGGATTCAAATACAACCACAGGGTTATACGGCATGTTAAACGAAAGCCTTTTCTTTTATCTAACCACATCTGACTTAGCGCAAGGTGCTGCTGGAATGTTGACTGGAATTTATTATCAGATGAGAAACACTGAGCTTTCTGGCAACATGTAATACTTGGCATAACATGAGGTAAGGCAATACATAAAATAGCCTTATTTCACCATTGTTGAGTAAGGTGAATGATCTGTGAGCTTCAACTACAACTGGTTCATATCATTCAGCAGTACTTTATTTTAAAATATTCCTCAAGCTGCATATGAAAATGCCTCACTGCTAATGGACTCATGACATTCAGCCATCCTATCCTCTCACCTTAACCCCATTATAACCCATGTGGCGAGCTAAATAGACAATTTTCCTCATCAAGCAATATAAAGGAAACTCAGTGTTGCTATTTTTAGGGAGGGAACACAGAGTACTACATACCAAGGTGCCACTGATTCTGACATTGTGTTTCTTCTGATAAATGTATAGATCCAGTAGAACAGTGATGCAGTGGTTACAGTGGTCATGGTACAACTGTAGAGATCCCTTATTCAATACCTGGCATGTGGACTTGACCGTTTCTACTTGTTTTGGTGTGAATTTCGTACAGAGAAATCTGGATAGTAAATGTACCATATTCTCTTGATTCATTTCCCTCTGTAAATACAGTACAGTGCGAAAGTCCTAGGTCACCTTTAGATCTGTTAATGACCAATGACCATATAAAATGTGTAGTCAACAATTGGACTCAAAAATTTCAAACTCGAATTCCTCACTCCATTATACTTTCCAACTGATTCCAATTCTCCAACTTTGTGAGATTTAATATATTAATGCTACCCTTTCAAAAAGACCATTGTTGATCAAGCTTCTTTGAATTCCGAGAATAAGGGGAGGTCAAACTAAACCACTACTTGCCACTGTAGCCTAGAGAAGCTGTCTTTTAATACAGCAAGCACATTTCTAATAAAATAACAAGTAAATGAAAAAAGATATTTACCCAAAGTCCAGTGATAGGCTAGTCTCGAACAACTCATTTTATCCTTTTCCATGAAACAGCTTCTAGTCTTGAAGATTAGAAGATGCTTCCGTTATGACAAATAAAGACAGATGTTATATTTTTAAAATACAACACATAACATCATTTGAAATCCAGTGTATTTTGGCTGGGTTGTATCTCACATGCTCACACAACTGGCTTTGTCTGAGGTAGGGTATACAAATCAAGAGATCATCCCCATGGCACTCCTGCCCTACCTGTGATGGAATGGCATTTTGTCTAGATCACAATTATGCCTGTACCCTATGTTCTCCATGGATAAGCAGCTAAAGCAGGGATGATAGAATGATTGGTGATGCTTGGAATAAATGCTCCACTGGAACTATGAAGCATTTTTATTATAACGTCTTAAGTATGGTATCATATTTGATATCTTCCATTAAAAATAAAACATTAACTTTAGCCACAATAAAACCATCACTGTAGCTTCAGTGACAGTTGAAGTTAAATAGAGGAGTGGGTAGAGTGAGTAGAACGCATGTTGTTGGTCAATGGGCATGTGGAAAAATTCCCAGGAAAACATAGAGCTGTTATGAAGTTAGTAATAGCTTTGTAGGTTACTCTGAAGACATTATTACAGCTTTACTTAAATACTTACTGGATTTGCTTAGTCACACCATGGATTACAAATAATAAACTAAACATATTTAAATCCTCCTTCTCTAAAAGCCTAAGATTCTAATTGGGCACTGAGGGGTGGCAGGAAGATTTAAGGTGGTTTGTTGAAAGTCAAGATCTTATAAACATTTCTATTTAAGGATGACTATAACGAGAGCTGCTGTATAGCAAAGGCCCAAAAACCTCACACATCCTGAACATCTGAGATGACCTTAAAAAGCCTGAACATTATATTTCTGCTTCCATAATATTTCTTCCCTTTTAGTGGTTTACTGGATTTATTTTATTGTTTTTCTAAAGTCAATGTTGTGTGAAAGAACTTTGGAGGTCTATGCTGGCATTCATTTTAGCTGTCTTGCAGAATCAGTTGCCAGTTTGCATTGTTGTTTTGGATGGCCTGCGTTTGTTTCAATCCAGTGTTCCACAATGTCACAGCATATATCACATCGCTGTTCACTAAGTCTAGTGTCAGCCAAGGTCATTTCCTTCCAAACAAGCCATCAATAGGGTATAATTGCTCTCGCCGGACCAATGAGGAATTGGGAAATCCTTTTCTGAGTGTCGAGCTGCAGACAGAAAAGCAACAGTGACACAAAACATCCTAACGGTTCCGTGGGACTCAAGGAGGGCCAGTTCGTGATGAGTCCATGATGTCAAATAATGTGGTCTGCAATTTTGGACCTGGGATCAGAGCAGAGGAAGTGACTTGCTTTTCAGAAATGTGTTTTTCTGTGGAGACAAGACTTCATTGGCAAACATCATATAATAATATAATGAATAATCATTTATGCCAAACTTCAAAATAATAGCAATATTAGACTTTACCCTAAAATATATTTGATTGATGCATATATTTTTTGTGCTGTGTACATTCTTTTATTTAAATGTTATTTAGTTTTAAGTAGACTTTTTCATTTTCGTTTTTATGTAGTATGTAGATTTCTAGAGATGTTGTGATTTAAACAAAAGAACATTTTCAGAGGTCAGGTGTTTTAATATGTACAGTCGTTGCAGATGCACAGCTTGTACCCCTTTGTTCACAAGTGTGCATTAAAATTAGGCCTAATAAAAACTAAATATATTCAGTGATTTAACACTAAAGTGGGTGTTACTTTGCCACAAATGATAAATTAACACTAAAAAACTATTTCATAATTGCATTAATTTAGCTTATGATAACGTAACCGATGCATTTGCTAAAGTGATGTAATAAATACTTTGATAGGATAAACATTTAAAAGCAGTTTGTGAGCAGTGTAGATAAATCATATACAGTCGGACCAAAAGCTTCAAAGCACTTGTGAAAAAGCTTCCGGTAAACTGCATTAGTTTCTTTCTTTGTTTATTTGTTTGTTTTGTTCTGGTAATTTAGCATTTTTCATCCCATGTGTCAGGTTAACAATTTAAAGGACCCTACTTTCCTCCATAGTCGCCTTACCTAAACCCCATTTAACACAGAGAAGAGACAAGCATGCGGTAACGTCACAAATCAGTCTTTGGAATGTTGTGAAATCATCCCGGGATAACATGCATCATAAGATTTTGATCATAATATGTCAACTCAAGTGCACACTGAACATCAGAACCAAAGGGGGGACTTACTAAATACTAATAACTTCTAAAATACTACATTTGATAATATTTTCCCTATTATTAGTAATGTAGATTGAATTATTTGTAATGGAAAACACTGTATTAAATTCAAGAATGTGCAAAATTCATAGATTCTGTAAGTTGCAAATGTGTTTTTGGAGAAATTTTGAGGACTCCAAGGTCCCCTGGCTTGGGATCAGACCTTTAGCAATGACCGGGTGATATCAATTATTTTTCGATAGCTTTATTATTTACTACCCCAGTGTTATGAATTTTGGCTCACAATATTCCCATGAATACAGTCAACAGAAAGCATATCTTCCTGCCTGAGTAACGTCAATGTGGATAAATGCAGTTGTTGACAGAACATTCAGTGGCTTTAAAGCTCAGTGTGCATTTAGGATGCACAATACGCAAGTCAATCACTTTCAAACTGTCATATGTGGTTCCAGAAATATTGCATAGACATGTCACAAAGTACAAGACATACGGAGGAAATATTAAATAGAAAGAAACTGGAAGTAACGTGTAACTGTTTAGGACAACAGACGCCATGCACTAAGACACGACAAGAAAACCATCAAATGCAGGAAGTAAATGTGAGGAGCTTAAAACATGGTGCTTGTATTCAATGCATAAAAATATTAAGGATTAATATGAAAAATAATTATCACTTGAGTGCCCACTTTATTAGAGACACATTAATTACGCTTGCGACTTTAGACGGGGTAAATAGAGCAATCAGTGCAACTTTAAAGGCCAGAGCCAGTATATCAAAAATACCTTGAAGGGTGTTATCAAAGAAAAACATCCAGTGTAAAAGAGACCTGTGGATTTTATCAACTCATCGGCAAAAGGGGTCTGAGCAGGTTGTCAAGAATCATAGTGCCAAACAGGCGGTGGATGCTGAAACTACAGCCCAATACAATGCTAGTGCTCCAAACGTGACATTCCTTAGTACAGATATCTAACAGCACACGACTAGTTTTACTGCCATTTCTGTCCAAGGGAAACAGAAAGGCAAGACAGTAATTATTAGAACACAAACTGGGTTCACTGAGCAGTGGAAAAACACCGGCTGGTCAGATGAATACACATTTCTGCTGCGCCATGCTGATGGGAGGGTCAGCATGAATCAATGATCACGTCCTGTCAGATGTCAACAATTCAGGCTGGTGGAGGTGGAATCATTTTGTATGGAATGTGTTTTCTTGGCACACCCCAGGTCCTTTTGGACAGTAGAGCTTACCTAAGCATTGTGGCCAACCAAGATCATCCCTTGATGGCTGCTGTTTACCATATGGTAAAAGGCCACTTTTAGCAGGATTATGAATCATGCCACAAGGATTGTCTTGTCTTGGATTAGTTATAGGTGCATGGCAGTCAGTTTTTATTGCTTCCCTTGTCTTCACAGTTGCCAGCTCTTAATCCTATAGAACATCTCTGGGATGATTTGAGCCAGTCGTGAGAAGCTGGCCACAATTCCTGCCATACAATTCCAACACCTAGAATATATCCCACAATTAATTATTGAGGTTCTGAACACCAAAATAGGTCAAACACTACTACATGGGTGTCTCAAATAAACCAATCAATGTATTTATGTCAATGACAATCTCTCAATAACTTTTAGGCTTAATAAATCATTCTGATGGTACAAGCGAGTCAACAAATCAATCCAAAGTAGAAATGTCTGTTATTTGCCCATTTGAAACCGTCTGTGGTAAATCAGGGTTTTTGTTAAAGTTGATGTGTGCTACAGGAATAGATGCCAGAGCCACTGTATCCCTGACGAGGAAATAGCAAGGTTAAAAAAAGAAAATATATCTCGTAAAAAATAAAAACAACAGTTTTTTTTTTTTACAAAGTTGTCTTTATCCATTTTATTTTTATTCTCAAACAATGACTATACATGGACTGTCTCGGATTTGGACAGTCATTTCTGCTGTTAGCCAAGGTTGTAATAATTATGCTACCAAAACATTTTCGCAGCCCAGAGAGACAGTGTAATATCTTTTGGTTTTCCAGGCTGTGTTTTTTATAAACAATTCTAAGGATGCTTGTGGGCAGGAAAAACATTTTTGTGCTTGCACACATGCACGCGATGGCTGGTAAAAGTGTCGGCTGCTCATAATGAGCAGTAATGGTGATGGGGAAAGTTGTCAGCCAGAGTTGGTGGGTATTATGAATGGGCAAGAGTTATACTTTGGGAAAATCCCCTGTGGTGTTTGTGGACACGAGAGGGAAACCCTGGGTGTTTCACAGGGCAAACTGAGGCCGTTCCTTCCTCCACTGCTCCTTGTACAAGTGAGTCCTTGTTCGCTCGCACACCTATGCATGTGTAATTTTTCCTTTTTCCTTGAAATTATGCCGGGACCCTGTGTCACTGCTACCCTGCAACGTCCACTTACACAGACATGCCTCCTGGCTGAGGGTGTGCAGATGTGTGGAAGTACAGGAGGGAGCAGCAAATAAAGTGCTACTGTGCTACCGTCATATGAAATGACATAAAAACTTTATGAGTTGGGGTGTCTTCGAGGCAGTATATAATAAGACAATAAATACATGTAACAATAAACAGTAAATGTGAAATTAAAACACAAAAACACTCTTTTACCTGACTCTTCCCACAGTCAGTGCTTGTTTAGGGAAGCACTGAGCCTTGTTTAGGAATAAGCCCATAATTCGTCATAAGAACTAAACTGATACAGTGGTTGGCTATTTAACCGTCCGTATTACCTTCTGTAAAGCATTATCACATGGTAATCTAAATACTATGCATTCAATGTTTAATTTTAAACACTATTAATTAACAAATATTATGAAAATTGTCGACATTGTTTTTTTTGTCATTATGTATCACTTGTACTAGTTTTCTGTCAGACAGACGTGAATAAGATGTATATAAGACAGATTATTATTATTTCCCATTAAAGCTTGTACTGACGTTGATTATATGGACATTAAATGGCACATACCTGTACATACCATTAAAAGTTTACCTACATGATTTAATTCCATTCACAACATTTTACCCTTGACTTTGATAACTTGACCATTTTTAATCATCTAAAGACATAAGTGGCCTGACATAAATGGTATAGGATAAAACGTATATTCACTGCTGTCCAGTTCATCCGTGTTGCTGCTTAAAGAACGAGTTTAATTAGTGCCCAGTTGCAATGCCTATGTTTTTGCTTAAATTAATCACAAAATGCCTATCATTATAGACAATCTTCATAAATGTGATTTACATCGTGATTTCGGCAGATGTAAATTCTCTGGAAAATTTTCAAAGTCAAAGTTCAGACTTTAATTCAACTTCATTTCTTTTGTTAATAAACACCCATTCCTGTATGTCAGGCCTGCAACACATTCCAATAAAGGTTGGGACGAGGGTAATTTGGGGCTAGTGATAAGGTTTAAAATAGATGTGGTTTCAAATGGCTAATTTGTAACTATGATTTTACAAAAGCTGTATAAAATAATAGCAGGACAAAATAACAGCTGAAAAGTTTCCTCGTTTGGTATCCTCTGTGAAAAAACATTTTTAAGTGGTGTGAGAACTAATGTCACAAAGAACATTAAAAGCTTTACCGTGCTAAGTTTTTTTTTTTATATGTTGTAGGCCTGAAATGCAGGAATGGATGTTTATTACCAAAAGAAATTAAGTTAACCAGGCAAAACATGAAATATCTCAGAATTACTGTCTGCAATGAAAAGTCAAAGTAAGAAATACTGTTGAGTAAGAAGTAATGTAAGAAATACTGTTTACTAGTTCTACAGTCTATTATTAAAAGGCCTTTTTAAGTGTAGTCACTCATTTGTTATTGGTGTTTAAATGGCCAGTGTCTAGTTTTAGAACAGGAGAATTTTTATGCTGAAAAGGAATCCATTTGTTGGTAAATAATTAACTGACAAAACAGCAAGCAACGGTTCCCAATAGGCCATTGTGGTTGTGTTGATGGAACAGAAAGCTGTTTGCAGTGATGTTTAACTTTAATTCTGGTTCTTTATTAGGTGATCCCATTTCCTACATCTTGTGATACCCGAGAAGACTGTGCGTGTCGAGACCCCAACGCCCAGGAAAACAGTAAAGGGCGCCGGCTCCGCTCACTGGGTTGAGACTATGACAAAGGAGGCCCCAAGGTACCCAATGGGGGAAAAATCAAACAAACAAACATTTCTCTCTCCATGCTGCTTACAAGAGGGCCATTCCACTCACGCTGTACACTGACATGCCCGTCCATGTGCCCTCACAACAATGCCAACCTATCGTGGTTTACTGCCCAAAAAGCAAAACATACAGTCTAACATGCAATAAGGTTTGAAAAAGGAAAGAAAGTGGAGTACCAGCTACATTCAAAAAAATAATCTTGGACCTGACAGTTTTATTGCTTTATATTCCCTAGCCATGATTTGTTAGTTTGTATCCGCAGGAAGAATGTGCTCAAAAGACAACAAAGAGAAAACATCTGTTTATTTAATGCAGTAATCAGAATCATCTTTTAATCTTGTAATTTCATTAATTTAAAGTAAGAATGAATGGGAGGGAGAGAAAGGCTATCAAATTTGGATCAGTGAATAAAAAAGGTAATCCATTCCAATTCACTTGCCCCACATGCCATTGAAATTGCACTGGAAAAGTTAAAAAAATTAGTACATATGCATTAATTGAGACTAGTGCTACTAGGGTGTTTTGACAGATGTTATTCCAGAGTCAGAAAGCAGCATGGGAGTCCATGAATCATACGAAGGAAGAGGTGTCTACACTAGGAGATTTTGGGGGGAATAGCCTGTGAAGCCGTAAATCAACAAGAATAACCTCCTAATCACCGAAAGATATGTAAACCTAAACCTGAAATGTTTTGATCAAAAGGTGCTAAACCATTAATTACACCCCACCAAAGAGAGAGAGAGAGAGAGAGAGAGAGAGAGAGAGAGAGGGAGGGAGGGAGGGAAACCTGGCCGTAATGAGATACTAAAGTTGTCTTAGCACAGCTGCTGCTACTTATGCTGCTTCTGCTGTGCATTGAGATATCACTGCAGTATGTATTTTGTTGCTGATCATGTAATATTGTACATAGTCAGTGTTCCACCTTAAATCTTAAGAAAAAGGAAACATCTATATTTAAATGCAACAATTAAGAAACACAAAGAATTTTTCCAGACTACAATCCATTTTTGGCCATCTTAAAAGCGTATAGATTCTAAAATTTTAGCCATTAGCCAACCTGCCCGTATGCTAAAGTGACAAATGTTAAAAAGCAGATGTGTTTGTGGCTTAGGTTGGGAAAGGTAGACCACCTGATCCTTGTACAACATAGCACAATTGGGTTTTCATAAATGGAAAAATGAATTAACATTGTCCATTGCCAGGTTATTGTTTCTACCCACCCACTGATTTCAAAGAATTCATGAAGATATTCAATCACACAGTGGCCATTCATTCTCAGTACTGTAAAAACCAGCTGTAGTCCCAGCAATATGCTGCTGTATGTTCATTTTACCCTTTAACTGCACACCAGCCAATTACATGATATATGCCCAATCCTTCAGAGTGACCCCGAACCCTGCAGAACACACTCACACTGTGGCTATCTCGCTTGCATCTGTTGCAAACAGTGTGAAAACAGCACATTCTACACAGTAGTCGTTTAAATGTTTGCAGAAGCTAGTTAGGAAAGAAACGGTACTATTGCATTCTGTGACAGCAGATATATTTCTGATAAATGGTCCTGGGATAGGCGGTATTTTATCTTCGTATTACGATCGTTATCATATCTGGGGTGTATTCTTGATCATTGTTAACTAGTATTTTGACCTCAATTACTGCACTTGTTTTTGTTTGGGTTTTTTTTGTAAAGTTGTAAAGTTAATGATAAAAGAAAAAAACGTTTACCATATGAAAGCTGCTATGGTCAGACAGGTTCTTGTCAATGTTTCATAAAATAATATTATTAGTGTATTGCAGTCTTCTGTACTTTGCCATCTTTTCTTCCCTTTGATACAATTTAGCACATAAATATGAAGGTAGGAAGAAATGTAACAAAACGAACACCCAAACACATTTAGAATTCAGCTTTCATCCACTGCTATCCAAAGGAACAAGCTCAGCACCCGTAGAAAAAGCATGGCAATAACTAGAGTGAAAAGACCATGTAGGTAGCATCGTAGCATAGTGGGCTTGTCATTTCGCATTCAAACGTAGGTCTGTGCAGTTTTCAATGTACCATGTGATATTTAATCTTTATAAATGTCTTTATCCTCAGTGTTAAACTGTATGCTATTGTATGTAATAATAAATACAAGATTACTGCTGCTTTATATTTATATCACCTGGAGAGAGTGCCTAGAACAAACGCCAGTACACATGCAATTTAATGCCACAGTATACAAAACTGGTTTCACATCAGAAGAGACCGCTTCTGAGCTTTCCTAATAAATGTCTGTATTTATTTCCTGCCAGAAAAGAAAACAATGTTCTGAAAATCCATTGAAAGCCTGATATAGATGTTTAAAGATAAAACATATTCTACTGTAAACTCAACAGGATCCTTTTTGCTGTACCTCATGCTTGGAATGTTTGCTGCTTACTTATTCAGTATTTTAGTAATTTAAGTCACTTAGCAATATACAGTGTTGTAAATAATGTAGAATTATTTATTAAGAATGTGGTTGTTTTTTTTATTATTTATATTTACACAGTGTTCCTTTAAGTTATTTTTGTATGTCTCCGATGTAAACTTTACTTGGTGTTAATGAAACGTTGTCTTTTTTTCCCCCCTTTCACTCTTCTCTGTGTCAATTCATCCTATCCGGTTCAAAGCTACAGGTCTAACCTTACTGCAAACAAACTGAACTAATGACCCTTTTTCTCGGCCGTGCTTCAGTAATGGCATCCATAATAAACGTAATTAAATTTGGGGGAAATTGCAGTACAAAGCTCCCCTTTGCCCCTTTGAATCTCTGCCCCGTTTTAAATTCCATACATGTGTGTATTCAATTCGGAGGGAAATGTCTAGGGAAAGTCGATTTCCTGTGTGTGCGTACAGACTGCGCGACTTTGAAAAGATCAGGCGTTCATGTGGTTTAATGTAAATAGCCGAGTACGTGAGAAAAGCAGAGGGAGGTTGAGAGGCGGCTTAGCTGCTGTTTGGCTCGGGATAGATGAGCCCTTGTGCGGTTTCCTGCTGTGAGCAAAGAGCATCACTGTCCATTCATATTGAACATCACGCTTACAGACTCATGTGAACACCTAAACCCACTCAAACGGGCAACGGGCAAAAACTTTCTTATAAAATTAACCATTTTAATTGGATCTAATTCTTGTACAAACTAAAAGGCCAAACAGATGTGGACACAATCATCACACCCTTATGTACTTGTTCAGTACATAACCATTGCCTTTAGGGGGACTTGGCCAATCTTTCAGAAAGCTATTCAATTTGATTTTGAAATATGACTGCAAGGAATCATATTAGAAAACAAACATTAGTTGGCTGTGGCTTGTGGTTTGCATTTCATCCAGACAGGTAGCATTCTGACGCATAGCTGACAAAGTTCATACTTATTCGACAGTTTGGGATACAGCCACTCACAACTGTATTGTGGTATAGAACACTAAGCAAAGCTTAGCAGTGTCCAGGGTGATCCAAGTCTTGCATTCAGATATTCGGTTAAGGAAATCCAATCCGTGGAAGTTCTAGCCAGCAGTTTGTGCACTGGCTTTGCGTGAGTGTGGGACCTGAGAACAGATCAGGTTTACCCACTACATGTGTCAACACTTTTGTGGCCTTTCACATCATGGCTGAGTTGTGGTTGATCCAAGATATTTTCACTTCACAGTAACAATGAGGTAGTTCCAGAAATTGGACAGACTTTGACTTGTTGGAAACGTAACGTCCAATGATAGTGCTATGTTGAAATTCACTTTGACAAATTCAGTTTGTCCATTGAGATTGGCTGGCTGTATGCTTGATCATATGCATTAATGGGTGCAGCTGAAATGATCTTCTTGTGACTTTTTCACCACAGAAGCTGGTAAGACTACCAGGGTGAAGCTCACTTTAGACATAAAGTTTGCTCAAAGTAAGGGGATCAGTGGATGAAGGGGGCTGTCTTAGCATTCCCAATATGTCCTGCAAGTTTCACAATGTAGCCTGTCCAAAGGCTAAATAGGTGAAGGCTTATCAGTCCATATTGGTGTTATGCACAATGTTTTTGTATATACCTTGGTGTTCTAAACTGTTTTGAAGTTAAAGCATTTCAACCTAGCTCGACATTTAACCCGATCTATATCACCATTAACAGCCCAGTCGTAAAAAAAATTAAGTAATCCATCTGCAAAGGTTAGCATTGGCCATGAGTATGAGAAAATAGCTTCAGTCTTTTCTAGGGGTGTCTCGATATACTATGTGCACGATTTGTACGAGTGCATGGTTGCATTTTCCTACATTTTTTCTATAAACATGCAAAACAATGCACATTTTTTAACAAAAAAAAATTAGTCTCCTGCAATTAAAAGAAATGACGAGAAACAAAAGTTTACAATTGTAAATAAAATGCCCTGCTATAGCTTCGCCATATCTTACATAACAGAGTAAAAATGTTACATTATATTTCTGGATAATACCAATAAAAATAATGTGTACTTTTATAACATTTAAATGATAATAATATGAATTTTAAAGCAGAAAGTTATTCTGCTGCAATTTAAAGGTTTTTTTAGTTTTAAATGCATATGGGAGCATGACGTATGAGTGGCGCTCATAAAAGGTAATTGCATTAATAGGCAAAATAAACAGAAAAATGATAAATAGAATAAACAGAACCCATGTGACATCTTCAATCTTTATGATGCATTCTATCATCTGCTTTTAGTCTAAATGGTCAGTTAAACAGAATGTTGCAAATTCAAATGAAAGTACGGTAACTCAAATGTCTTACCAGCTGATGAGATTAAGTGGTGTGGGATCAGAGTTTCAGTTTATCTTTTAAAACTCGCCAACTGTCTGTATTGTGGGAGAAAAAGTTCATCTTCTAGGCAGGGAATATCCTGTATATTCCTGTTTTTACTATGCTTGCTGAAACGAGTGCTAGTGCTAATGGTGATGAGGCATTCACTCACCTTGGATACAACAACAGCCCCCCTGTTTCTGACAATGCGTGAATGGAAATTCAGGAAAGATAAGGAACTTGCTAGTGCCTTGTTTCTCAAAATGTGAAGTGCACATCTGACAACATTCAAAATGAAAAGTTGCACTTGGTGAAATTGCAATGATTGTTTTAATCATGCTTCAGTTTGTGGAAGAACTGATCATTAAATGTGTGAAGGGAATGAGGCAATCTGCCACTTACTGTTTTGGCCAGCTAACAAATGCCGGCCTAGGCTCAGACAAGATTCTCAGTCAGTGGTATAATGGAGTCAGAGTATGTCTGGGAAAAATGGGGCAATGCACTAGTTGTTTAGGATACGTTGAATTAGGCAGTGTCATATGTGCACAGCTTTAAGCAATCAGCACAGCTATAATCACAGAGCAGTACGTGATGTCTGCTGAGAAAAGAAAAATGCCTGGTATTCCCTCATCCGATTTCTCTGATTCCGCTTCTCTGAAATCTGACAGTGGCATGACTCAGTACCTGAGAGAAACTGAAGTGATTGCTTGAGCAGAGATGGACTGTTCCCCATGCCACCATTAGCGGCAAACTCAGAGAACATCACCCGTCTATTCAAAGAAATAGAAATGCCACGGGACTAATGTCACGGGTTACAGAAAACCTCTAGGTACTTTGCTTCAGTTGTTCACAAAGTACTGTCTGCCTGATCCTCCAACCAGATACTATAAGCCAAAGGAGCTGTTCTTTACACTGGCATTTGAGCTGTCTTAAGTGCCCACAGAAAAAAATGTGACCATAATTATCTGAGAGAATGACCTCAAAACACCATGTGATCAGTATGGAGTGAATGAAAGTGCCAACACTTTCTTAGCACTAGTGGCAGTATTATGAAACATCAGCAAGGTTTAAACAACAGAACAGCATCTTTTTGATGCTCTGTGTACATCTGTGTACAATCTATCATAGATCCAATGAAAGTGAAACCAGTTTGGAACAGCCACTTATCAGACCTAGCAGAAGTCATGTTTACTGTCACTAAACAGCTCTTCAATCCAAAATCGACAGTTGTGTCCAAGAAAAAGATGCCTCAGGACAGTTTGGATTGATGTCATTCCAGTGTCACGGCAGTGTCTGCCGTACTGATAGTACTGAAGCTCAGATTAACATTTGGACAACAACGTGTGACAAGTCATTTTCTATGATTATGTTGCACAAAAGGAAAGCACAGCTAATTCTGCTAGCATTTAATAGAGACCTTGGAGTGAGGGAATGGAAAAATAGTTAGCGCTAAATAATCAGCGCTACAAGATTTACAATTTTTTTGTGAGCTTACTAGAAGGTTGCAGAAGTATGAAGAACAATTTAACATCTGTTGTTAGCACTCAAGTAGCATTTGAAAAACAAAAGAGGTCTTATGGGAGGATGGTAGTTAGCGAATGTTCTTTGTTTTTGTCAGATTAATTGTATATACGATTATGCAACTGGAAACATTCTCTATTAGAAGTGCTTTATTCCAAAATAAGCTTTATGTTATTAACTTTGATCATGGTCATTTTGTAAATGTGTTTAAGATACGATATGCACTACAGCTTTCTCCAGCACTTGATAATGCGTGACATGGGGAGTGATTGAGGTAGAAGTGGTGAGTCCTGGGAAATGTAGTGAGGAAAAGCCGTGGTCTCGGGTGTGTTTTAAGTGTGTTTAATGTAGTCTACTTAATGATATACACGTATATTAAACTCCTCATTTTACACTAAATTCAACTTACCATGATTTGTCAGAACATATGCCCATTGTAAATAGGGGGACTACCTGTATTCTTACTTAGAATTAACTGGATATGGATGTATAACTGTATAACCTACTGGCAAACCATTTAAGCTTTTATCTCATTCAATTGGCTATTCAATCAGACAGACTGACAGGCGGATTAAGGGACTATCCTGTTACTCACTTAACAAACAAAATTGCGTTGCAGTGCTCTGGGTTGATCTCCACACCCTTAAGCATGGGCAATCATAAATAAGGTTAAATACTCATATTATGGGTTTACACTGTATTATTTATCAAGTAGAAATAATCCCTGCAGTACACGGTCGCCGATATGTCTCATATGATTATGGTCTAGTTTTGAACAATGTGCTTCAGATCCCAACACAGGGAAAAATGGTGAAATTGGAAATGGGAACGACACACATATTTCTGAATGTTTTGTCCAGAAAAGAAAAAAATTACTAACATGGATAATAAATGCTAAAAATATGCAGGATTTAGCATTCCTCCTGTCTGATGCTAGGCCATATGGGTCATAATGCAGAAGGTTAGAGCTGTACCACTACACTCTGCTCAAGAACTGGTTATTCCCAATAAACCCACTTTACTCTGCTACACATTCAATGCACTGGTTTGGGCACAAATCTGTCACTTTCTCTTTCCTTCTATGATAAAACCAATTGTCAGTTCTCAATACGGATCCATGATGGGTCTTTCATGTTATACTGATTTTTGTTTCTTCACACAATAGACATCCGCTGTACTGTATATTTTCATAAACTCCTCAAAATTATTATTAAGGACATTGACATTATTTTTCTTGATATGTATTATTTAGACAATAAACACTGGTTAAGTACAAACGTGTCTAATGTGTCATTAATTCATTATAACCAAGAAGTAAATGCTTTCTTTCTCTCGCTGTCGCAGTAAAAGTTCAGCTGGTCAAAGTCCGTTTTTGTGTTTTTTTTCTCTAAATGAAAGGTTGTTAATTCATTATAAATCAGCACTGTATATACACTGAACACACTAAACGTGCCAAACACCAAACTTGAAAAAGCTAAATATTCTATAATATTAGTTATTGTTTTTCTTGCAGTGCGAAAACCAACAAGTTCTATATAATATAGTAACTCATTGCATTAATCAAATTTTTGCATGCTCATATGGCATAAAATATTTTATATGAATTTTTTTTATTATAATTTAAGTTATATTATAGTATATAATTTAAACAATTAGACAGATAAGGTAAATATTTTAGACAAGATGGTTCAGGGTTCAAATCCAGCTGCTGCCACTCTTGGGTCCTGGCGCAAGACCCTTAACCCAAAACTGCTTGGGCTGTAAGACTGTATATCTTCAGTTGCTCTGGATAAAAGTGTCTGCTTAATGCTGTACATCTAAGAGATATACATATTATATATTTATATAATAACAGCATTTCCTGATGGAACTACAACAGTGCTCAAAATGTGGCAAACAGAAATAGTGTTGTTTGTGTCCCAACACTTTTGACCATATGTGGTGGTGGGTGGGTGGGAGTCCCCGGTCCCCACTACTTTTGGCAGTGTGCAGATGTGTCCCACTAAATTTGGCCACTTCATGGGGTGTGGTTGAATACTTTTGGCTAAGTGTGGATGTGTACCAATGCTTTTGGCCGCATGCATGACCAATTTTTGTTTTTGGCTGTGTGGAGGGACAAATGCCATTTAAAACTTCACTGTGCTAAAACTTCAGGGTAACAAAAAAAAAGCCTTCTGTTAACAATGTATAGAAGCGACATTGACTTTTCTAGGCATATACAACACCAATGCCGATGAAATTGGGACGTTGTGTAAAACATAAATAGAATACGATGATTTGCAAATCTTTTTGAACCCATGTTCAATTGAATACACTACAAATACAAGATACGGTTTTTGTAGTTATGTTCTAAAAGTGTTGGAACGTGTTATGAAATAGGACTAAGAACTCAAAGGGAAAAGGGTACGAACAACGTTTTAATAATGCGGGAAGTTAAAAAAAGGCAGAGCAAATGGCTCCACAAAGTACAAAAACAAAAAAAGGGGAAAGCAGCTGGGTCATGTCCCAAACTGGGATAATGGCCACAGCTGGCGTGAGGACGAATCGGTCACAATGTGCGCCGAAACAGCAGAGGGCGAGCATGAGGTTGAGAGCGCTATAAGCACGAGGAGAATACCAAATGGAGTACCAAATGGAGCGACGCGATGCATCTCCGAAACACCAGGGGGCGAGCCCAAGCTCGTGTGCGCTATGAGCGCTAGAAAAAGCTGCGTCGAGATGCTTCCTAAATGCAGCAGCTCAGTCGACCAGAGTGAAGCTCGGCAGAAAGCTAAGGGGAAGCTGAGCTTCGGGATTACCTCAGGGGTTTCCCCCTTACACATTCGTCAGCTTTATAAGCCCCAGGATGTCACCGTGTGACCATAAATGTTTAATAGGCGCTATCGATTCATGCGCTATGCAAACGAAATTGCAAATGAACCAGGATGACGTGGCAACGAACAGAGCCGGGGTTCATGCTTAAATAGTCGAACCCCCAGGTGTTCGTCGTCACGTTGTTAGTCAGCTGGATATATAAGCAGCTCTAACGATCACTCGGTAATAGCGTACGATGAGCTTTATGGTTAGGTAGGCTTCCTAACAGGAAGGGACCTGTTTCCACTGTGTTACATCACCTTTTCTTTTAGCAACACTCAATAAGCATTTGGGAACTGAGGACAATAATTTTTTAAGCTTTGTAGGTGAAATTCCTCCCCATTCATGCTTGATGTACAACTACAGTTGCTCAATAGTCTGGGGTCTCTGATGTCGTATTTTGTGCTTCATAATGTGCCCCACAATTTCAATGGAAGACAGGTCTGGACTGCAGGCAGTCCAAACATAATTGGAATTGGGGTTGTACATTTCTATGATGGGTGTATTAATGCAGAAAAGTAAACACATTGTGCATATGCTGCCTTCAACATCTTTGCAAGGCATGTCCAGGCATTTTTTTCATCAAGACAATGCAAAATCAAATGTAGCACACATTACAAAGGTATGGCTGCAGAAAAAAGGGGTACAGGTACTCTACTGGGCTGCCTGCAGTCCTGACATGTTCTTATTAGAAAATGTGTGGATAATTTTGAAATGGCCATGGAACAAACAACAACCCTGTATTATTGCACATCCTGAGATGTGTTTTCAGGAAGTATGAAACAAAATAACACCTGAAACACTAAATCATTTGGTACTAACAGTGCCACATGAGAAGGAATTGCAACAAGTGGTAAATGCTTTACTAATCTAACATTGTTTAATGTGTTGCAGGTGTAAAATGCAGAAATAGATGTTTAATAACAAATGAAATTAAATTGAGCAGAAATCAAATTGGACATGAAATATCAGGTTCATTCTGTCTGCAATGAAAGTCAAAGTAAATATAAAACACATTTAAAAAAATATATATTTGTAATTTCCACACTGTTCCAAGTTTTTTTTCTGATTTGGAGTTGCAGATTCCTTCAAATTGCAAATAACCAAAATAATACCATCCTTTAAAATCTACTTAAAACTAGATCTCCACTGTTTTGGTTTGTTAGGTAAACTCACTTTGTGCTGCCAAAAGTGTTGGCGTCTGCCTAAAATCAAAGGCCACTTCACTCTCCAGCCAGCCAGCGAAACTGGCATAAGGGAGACAACTGTGGCTTTGTGGCTTTATAAGCAGCTAGTTCAACCCTGACAAGGTCACCAGAAGGCCCGTCTGCTCAAAACAACGCATATCCCAAACTGGTTGTCCCTCTTCCAGCGAGGGATTTTTCCTTACCTTCCACAAGGGTGGAAAAACTGAAGACCAAATCAATTTTAGAACTGCACATGACCTCAGGCAAATGGTAGTGAACCATTTCGCAGAGTAGCGGAGCTTGTTATTTTTCACTGCTATTCTGGGAAGCTAAATATGGGCAGGAACCACTGTGGATGCAAACGGCTAGCAGTCAGCATGTAAAAACATATGCAGAGCACAGTAAATAAAAAGACTAACAGCGGGAGAGAATTAGAGCTGTTCCAGACCTAGGGACCATTTAGAGTTTTGGAGGCACAAATATCTCCACCCCTACACATATGTTGTTTTGTTTTGTTGCATGGTTTTTGCTTTTGCTACTTGACACAATGGTTACTCATTAATGCATAAGAAGTTAAAGTAGTTATGAAAAAGGAATCATACACCTGATGCTCATTTGGGCAATTACATATTGTACAGTATTATCAGCTGAGCATGACAATCTAAAAGAATACTAAAGTTTATTCCATAATAATTTATATGTTTCTCTCTCTCTTTTCTTTTTGGGAGTGACATGGTGGCTTAGTGGGTAACGCTGTTGCCTCACGACAAGAAGGTCCTGGGTTTAATCCCAGGGCGGAGTGGTCTGGGTCCTTTCTGTGTGGAGTCA
>JAVSBV010000079.1:3640922-3655017 GCA_033117975.1 Parotocinclus spilosoma | reverse complement strand
ATTCTTATTATACGGCGTGGGGATATATTTATCCCGCATTCTGGGTCCGATCAAAAACACCACCACTGATCGTAACAATATTTTTATGTAAAGATGGAAGCGTGAGCAGTTTTAGCATAGCTGGTCGTTCCCGCATGATATCATCTCCCACTACAGGTTCACCGCAGGAGTGAGAACCTCGGCAGAAAGAGGAGAACCACAGCAACTCCTGCAGCCACAACAGACAATACTTTCTACAGTACAAGACATTTACAGTGAGCTTAACTTCAGAGCTACTGTGAATGTGACAAGCATGGAAAGGCTGAAGCTGGGTGCTTGTTTTTCCCCTTTGCTTTTTAAAAAATACTACCTTGACTGTAGCTGTTAATGATTTTCGGATTAAATCGGTAATATCTATTTTCCTTGGGTGTCCTTCGAAGCCACCATGGGAGGCACAATAATGCTGGTGTGACTTATTTTTTATTTATTTTTATTTTTTTTAAGAAAAGAGGTTAAGCTGTCTGTAATTGTCCATATTTTTTTAATCAGCCTGGCAATGTTTGAAGTAGGTTAAGTTCAGCATACTTTGAGGTGAATGATGCAAAATGAAAACTTTGTAGGATTTTAAGTGTTGGCAGAAGGACTGCAGAATGGGTTATTTACAGTGGGAAAAGGGAAAGCCCTAATTTAAACCATCTGAGCATTTGAAAGACGCCGGGCACCAGAGAGAACAGCACGACGATGCCGGACACAAAAGTGAAAGGGCCACATCGTTATAATGAGGCCCTGGTGGATTTTATTTTGCGAATGAGCAAAAAGTGATTTGATCTGATCTGATATGCTTTCAATTACAGAGTTGTTATGATGAATGGTGCTTTTTGGGGGGGTTACAAAGTAGAAACCATCAGAACAAGCAGAGGTTCAAGTAGCAGAGGTTTCTTTAGCCACAGTTTACCCATTGTACTGGCTTAATTTCAGTCATCATATTGCATAATGGACTGCCAGCTCCATGTGGCCTATTGATTAAACTCCTGCTCAGCACAAGACTAATGAACTCATCAGTAAAGTCGAGAAAGAGTGACCACGCTCGTCATATTACACTCCATAAAGTCCCTCCTGGGATTAACAAGGATAAATACACAATTACATGCTACAGCATGGGAAAGAGGTCCTGCTGTTGACTTTCCGCTGGAAGTGAGCCGCCGCTACAAATACTTTACTTCTGAGAAGCTCAGAGGAAAGCATCTATCATTCACAATCATAATCAATTACCATAAATAGGCTTGATTATGAATAGGGAACGAGGTACTGGGAAGAAAAAGCCTGGCTTTATGGCGTACGCTCTTTATCGACGTACGCATATGAAATGAAGTAGCACGGTTAAAGCAGGTTGATCAAGAGAAACAGTGACTGCGCCTTTAAGAGATGGAGAAAGCTGGCTCAGTGCCCTTTCTCCAATCTGCTGATGATGAGGCAAGGAAGGAACCGGGAGCCATTTTTAGCGATGAGGTCATCCTGTATGGTAAAAAAAAAATAAAAAGAGAACGATAAAGAAAAATAGAGTAGGCGCAGAAAGTGCAAGGCACCGCCTATGTCTGATCCCATCAGCCATCATATATCACGACAGCCTATCTGCAGCCTATCTAAACGTATCTCCACATTTGTCAATCTCCGAGGCTCGGCCGCATTGTGCCAAAGAATATAGAAGACATGACTGATGACATTTGTGCAACAGGTTCCACTGCTCCAGCCTACTTCTGCAGGTTCTGTTCTGTTGCAGTTGCCCTATAAAGGAAATACACCATTTTTTAAAATATAAAATAGTTAATAACTGGCCTTTGAATCCATACAGTTTAACCAAATCAGGCACACATTTCAGATCCAGCTTTGTACATCTAATAATAAGCTGCTGTTCATCAAATCAGCTGGCCAGATTAGGAAAGGAGTTCAGCAAGTGTTAGTCTATGCAATGAAGTGAAACCTGTGTGTTTTAACATTTGACCAAACACTCTCTCTCTCTCACACACACACACACACACACACATTTCACACATTTGTCTTACATTTGTCTCCTGGTGGGCCCTTCCCATTGACTTAATGATAACTGAAGCTAATGAATGCTACACCTGACAACCTATTGGAGATTTTGATTATTTTGGTTCTTCAAAAGTAAAGTTTCTGTAAAAAGGAAGTTTTCCCTGTGTAGACTAGTAAAAGGTAAATAATTCAGATCTTTCTGTCCTTTAGGGGATATGATATATGATATCCCCACAATCATATATAAATGTCACACCAACGTGACATAATGATTACTGTAGCTAATTCATGCTACACCTAGCCCTAACCCTAACCTCAGTAACCTATAGCAAATTATTATATCTTGGTTTTCAAATAAAAGTTTTTTAAAGGCAGTTAGAGAAGTTAGGAACAGGGAAACACATCTCAAGTTAATTCTGTTTTTTCTGTCTTTCTGAGGACATTTTGTCCTCGCACATATGAGAAGACAAGGTACACACACTTCTCATTATCCTAGTGAGGACTTCCCACTGCTATAATGATTACTGTAGCTAATGAATGCTAAACCTAAAATTAATCTTAACCTCAGTAACCTAAAGCTATTTATTTGGCTCTTTTGATAAAATTCCGTTACAAAGTTCCGTTTTTGCTAAAAGAAACATAATAATTAAAAAAAAAAAAACGAAAGAAAAACGCGTGAGCCGGAAAAACACGTCTCATGTGTTAAATTTGTCAGGTTTTCCCCTCATTGGGAGGACAGCGTATCATCACAATTAGGAAGACAACACACACACACACACACACACACACACACACACACACACACGCTGTACCCTCCCATCCCTCAAAAGCTGTGCTTAAATATAGACTGTCTGGTCAGCGCAGATGTGCAAAAGGGAAAGTAAGGATTATAGCACCATCTATAGGACCAAATCCCAACACAACTTTTATTAAAAAAATAGCAACATATTGTGTGATTACACATATATGGCATAGATATAGCAACAACGAAAGTGTTTACTCCGCAACTTCATGGCATAGATTCAACGGGGGTCTTCCACAGTTTTGGTGCCATGGCATCCTCAGTCAACAAGATGATGGGAATAGGAGTCAGGACCTTCTGATGTGGTCTAAATAAAGATTTGACTACTGGAACCAGTACAACAAGAAGAAAAGAGCTCAGAGAGTAAACAGAATATGTAGTTAGAAATGTTAAGAGCACAACAGTTTATTAAGATTTGGAGTGCACTAACTAATTCATTCCACAATAACTATTGCTCAGTGCAGATCTTTGGAAGTTCTTTATTTTTACATTGAAATTACATCATTCTTACTGCAAATAAGTCTCCATGGGTCCTTAAAGGTCATTGATAACAGCCAGATGAAAGGAAAACAGTAAAATACTCTTCCACATATGCTACGCCTCTGGGTGCAGCCAGCTAAGCACCGCGACTTCGCCAATGGAGTAAGTCTTTTGCTTTTACTTTTAATACAGTATTCAATAAATTACAGGAGATTTTCAACACTTCATTACAGCATAAAATTAGCTTTGTGTTAATGATTTTGCCCAACTGTAGCATCTGTAATCAAGTCTAACTAATTAACAAGTCTAACTAATTAACAATTAGTACAGAATCCAGATCTCTACAGAACTGTATGACAAAGAACCCCCGACTCTGCCCTTAGTAGGAGAATGCACCCTGGCAAATATGCAATAATGTTAGTTCTGCTGATATGCAGTGCAGACCTCTGGTCTACAACACATGACAATAGCAAGCCCACTGATCTACATCATGTACCAGTAGAAGATCCATCTCCCAAACCAAAAAACACTGTTATTATCCTATGGAGAGGCCGAAACACACCAGGAAACAAATGCACATGAAAACAATACTGAGCACAACCAAACTTTAATAGATGCCAGTAATCGACCTGCAATTAATGCAATGAACCCACACCTGCAAATCTGGACATCTCACAATAGCTTCTGGGCAGTGCCAGGAACTAAAATCAGAACTCAGCGTACCAACAGAGCTTACCAGAGATAGGATACAAACTAGAGTGGCTCAGTAGATTGGTTCCCAATGTTCCTGTCACATAGAACAGATCATCTCCTCAGGTCAGAGTATGGAACACACAAGTGAGAAGAAAATGCAAAAGATGGTGATAACACTCCTGTCTTTTGCAGCAGATGATACATTAGGCAGATGCGTATCCTTTTTGAGCAAGTGTAACAAGAACTTTTTTAACCTTCCTTCTTTTTATCCAGGCTTTGGGTACTTAAACTTGCTGAAGTAGATAGCAGAGATTTTAGTGTGAGCCCGACCTGGAATATGAACCCAAGGACCTGAACAGTGGCATTTCCACAATCTGGATCTTACCACAGAGCCACCAGAGCTGACGCTGAAGCACATGTAAAATCATTTAACACGGAAGCAACAGGTTTAAGTAGTTATGTAGCTGCATATGAAGCCACATAAGCAATGTGCAATACTATGTAATGCTAGGAATTTTAAACGTTTTACCATTTTAATAATACTTTTGGTTTGGAAGATCTGGACTGGTCTGCACACTATTACCCTGGTACCATTTAAGAACTTTAGGAAATATTGCCCTAAAATGGAACTAATGTTTTTGTGGCAAAATAGAAGTGAATTATTATTATTATTATTATTATTATTATTATTATTATTATTAATAATAATAATAATAATAATAAGAGAATACCATTTATCATGAATGGCCCATTTGAACTGAACATTTATTATTCAATAAATATGAATTTGATCTTCTGCTGTCCACATGCTTTTGGCCATGTAAAATTAAAGGCGTATTACATTTACACACATTTAATAAATACACTTCTGTTACTTAAATAATATATTTAACAATTGCCCATTGTTTCAAAGCAGCTTTATATCTAGAGCTACCCCAACACTGGCCTCCGACAACACTGGCAAGAGAAAAACCCCTAAATCTGATGACAAGGAAAACTTGGTGGAACCAAAGCTCAAAAAGGGACCATCCTCTTTGGAAAGAATAGATTTTATAAGTAAGAAATAAACTAAACAATCTATATGATACATTGGATACATAATAGTATAAATACACAGAAACTAAGTGGAATAATTAAAACAGAAAATCCAATTTTAGGAAAATATAATAAAGAGTAAAATATAGACGATAAAACATTTTAAAATAAAGAATATTGTTAAAAGTTAAATATATAAAACTATAGAATATAATATAATTGTGAAAATTGTCCTGCCGTTTATTTATTTCACACACTCACACACACACACACACACACACACACACACACACACACACACACACACACACTTGATGGATGCAGCTTTTAGATACATATTACAGAGTTTACGTTATTGTAATGTGTGCACACTATCAGAACACAACTGCAATTGGAAGGAAAGATCACGTCTTTATCCAAAAACTAGGCACAAAATATTGATTTTTCCAGCAATCCTTCCATCCAGGCATCTCTTAAATCTGTACACTCATGGAGCTTGGTCTAAGCCAAACAGAAACATGTGTGGTTTCTTATCTTATATGAGAATTTTCTATGGATGAAGAACCAGTCCCTTTTAGCATTTTAAGACATCCCGTGTAGTAGTAGTCTTCTGTAATACCCACTGAAATTTAAAATCTGTCCCACTGAGAGGTTCATGTAAATATCCTACATTTAAAGTTAGAAATGATTTTTTTGAATTGAGAGGTTATTACGCAGCTATATGTTTACACGAAGTCTACCATTACACTGCATATTACTGTCCTCTACTGATAAGGTAACTAAAATGCATGAATGTAATAAAAACATACAGCAACATTAATTAAACAGCATCGAAATGTGTACTAATCATGTCCAGCTCATTAAAAATAAATATGCTGCTCTCAAAATTAAGGAATACTTCCTAATTTGGGTAAGAAATGTATATACCTCTGAAAATGTGGATGGTCAGATGTCGGGACATGAGTACTCAGTGTCCAGCTGATTTTTCCATTTCACAGTTGATCATTGGCGTTGATAACGGATGACACATTGGCGATTTAACCAGCAGCCATGATTAGTCCATGTTGAGTGTGGGACACCTTCTAACATCTGCTCAACAAATTGCTAAGCTATTTCAGAAATAACATTTCTAAAGTGGTCTAAACTATCATCCAATCCACAATCACTAAGATGGCAACTCAGTGATTTTTGGCACCATTACTCCGACACCAATCAAGAATCCAGGTCCTTGGCAGCAATATGAGGGTTTTGTTTTGCATATCTAACCACAAAGTCCATATAATTAGTGGCTCACCATCCTGAACCAGCGTCAGAAGTCAGTGATTCTTGGAAGAACACATGGAAGCATGGTCTGTACTACTGTAATTTAGTCACACGACTTGCTTTTGGCTACTGTTGTAACACTGAAAAGTATTTGGCTTTATCAGAAATCACAGCACGTCTAAGCTGCAAAACAGGCATAAAACATTTTACTTTATTCCTCGGTTAGTATTAAGGGACACAAAGTGTGTCAAAAATCTCCCACATCATACAGCACTAACAGCCTGAACTATTAATCCAGGTAGGATGAATCCATGCTTTCATGTTGTTCACTCCAAATTCTAAGCCTACCATTCGAATGTCCCAGTAAAAATCAACGCTCATCAGACCAGGCAATGGTTTTCCTGTCCAGCTTTGGTGAACCCATAATGAACTGTAGCATCAGTTACCTGTTCTTAGGTGACAGAAGCGACACTTTGTTAGGTCTTCTGCTGCTGTAGCCCATCTGCTTCTGCATCTGTAGTAAGTGATTATTTGAGTTACTGTTACTGTCCATTCTCCGACCTCTGGCATCAACGAGGCACTTTTACCAGAAAACTGCCACTGGATATTTTAGCTTTTTTCCATCAAAAAGACTTGTAGCCCTAATATAAAAGACGACAATATAGTAATAAACGTCAATACATTTGTCACTGACATTTTGGGTGGCACATCTGCAATTGCAAGTCCTGCCTTGCTTTCCAGGAAGGTTGGGTATCACACATGCACATAATTGGCCGTGTCAAAGAGAGAGTAGGCCAGACGTTTGGGATCATCCCCCAGCACTGCGACAGTGACCTTAACACAGTTCACATAATGTTTGCCTTTGCCCTACAAACATCCCACGACCCCGACCACAATAATTGGAGTACAAAAAAACACCAATGAAGAATGAATGTATGGTCAGTCATCCATATGCTTTATTCAAAATGTAATTACAGAACACCAATACTAGATTTAGTTTGGATATCTGGATATTCTTTATAGTTTTGCCACATGTATACAAAATCTGTTCACAGCATAACTGAACGACTACTTGATGTAGCTTTACTTTACCTCAGGATCTCTCTTACAGTCAGCGGTAAGTAAATTATAAGCACAAATAAATACAGCAATGCTCATTTTATAGCAATGTATATTTAGTTAGGATTAAAGGGAAGGACAGGCATTTCATTAAACTGATCTCCCAGAAGGTTAAAACACAGTTCCTCAGATGAACATGTTGCATGACGTTTATGCATATCATGCTGCATGTATCTTTTGTACGTTCAGTTACTCTGCAACAACTGAGAAACAAATACAACACACTGAGGTTTCGTTTAGCAACATTTACAATGGACATACACAAAAGTCTGATCTATATACTAGAGCGTTCTAGCCTTTATATGCTCTTTAGAATGTCATTCTGTTCATAACGATTTGCGTAATGTAACAATAAAGTGAGTGACTAAAATAAAATAAGCTCACTAATCTGTTCATTCACTTGGAGAAGACTGTAATGATCAGGTGAGGGGATCTTATGTATTGCACTTTTAAATTAAATATAAAGACAAGACATTAAAATAAGAAGGTTGGAAAACGATCTAGCAACAAAATATGTTATTGCTGTGGGAATTCAAATAGTAAAATAAAACAGATAAGCTTAAACAGTGCACTGAGGTGGAGGAGTGATCATTTGTTACACCCAGTCAGGTCCGGAACAGGCAGTCTTTTTTAACACCAGGGGGCGCATATCCGTTCTCGGTGAAACTCCTAATAAAACTTTGTTAGTTTCTTTGATTTGTTAATCTTCAGAAAAAAAGAGGAATGTTGGCATTCAGGTATTTAAGATTTTGTAAATGTACAAAATAAAGAGATTTGATTAGAATTTTAAACCTCTATTTCTAGTCATTTCTCTTAATTGTGAGGCATACCAGTTTTTTGTTAAAACATACACACGTTCATTGTTTACACATTTTGCTTTTTACTGAATGCCTTTCAAATGTATAGTTAATTCTGATGTTGAGCGTTTTGATACAACCCTTCACTTAAGCATTTTTCAATGAAATCTCTATCATATCTTCATTTATGTGTAATTACCAAAGACAATAATTAAAAAATATTTCTGTATATTGAAGAAAACAATGCAAGTCTAAGAACTTGTGCTGAAGTCTTACTACATGTATGAATGCTTTGTATAAAATATGCTTTTATTCAATGAACTTACCCACAGAAGCACAAATAACAAAGCAAATTTTAAAGGACAAATTATTCTGCATTGATGTATTTTGAATAAATAGCAATTATTTTTTTTCAGCAACTGCCCTTAGACACTTATGAGAAGTTAGCTACAGCTTAATACAGTATGTCATCCATTTATATTTCTCACAGAAACATTTGAATTAGTCCGTGGTATTCACTTGGCTTGGGCAGATAATCAAATCCAGACATACTGTTGTCATCTGAAGAAGTATAGAGATAAATGGTATTATTATGTTCCGAATTCTAAATTTTAGCATTAACCTTAATTTTTTTTCCTATGATTATATAATTGCCATATAGCCTAATTACCATATAATTTCTAACGATGGCTCTATTAATTTAGCAAAAGTTGAAGCTCAGTCATCATACCATTTAAGTATCTGATAAAGCATATTAATTTACCCTCATTCATTTTCCATTCCTTAAGTACAGATCGAAGTCCCTCAGCATTGACACCATGTTTCTTAGCTCAACAGCTTCTCCATGTGCCTTTGGTTAAAATCGAATAGCTACAGTTATCAAGGTTCTTTTGAACAAGCGTTTGTTGTTCTACAGCAAAACGGCTCTCATTTGCATATATCCCAGCATTTGTTGCCAGAGTGAAAAATATATATTGTAATTTTTTAAGGGGTGTTCATATCGTATAAGTTTCGTATAAGTTTGTATATATGTAGTAAATAAGTTGTTCTGTTTGTAAAACCAAATGTTTTTTGTCTGTTGGCTATCTTTTTAAACTGACAAACTACAGGCTAAATAATCAAATAAATTATTTTAATTATAAACATTTGATTATACCAATTATAAGCCCAAGCCTAGCACGCCTATTAAGGATGCAGTAAATTTAGATTTGAATGAAAAACACTGCTGTACTCTTATAGGAGCATTTGGGAGTTCTACTTAACCCGGGTCTCTCCAGCCAGTCAGGATTGCAATGCCTCATCGTTACACAAAACACTGAAAATCTTCTCCACTGATATGAAAAAGGCATTTTTCTTCCAAAGTGCAAGCATACTGGGAAAAAAAGAATGATATCATTTGAATCACATAAGAGAGCAGTTGTTGTTGTTTGCGCTCTACGTTATATATCTCAGACTGACAGCAGTGACAACTGTTCAGGACAAAGCACAACAAAACAGTACCAAGCTTCCTCTGCATCTTCCATACCCTGCTTTTTATCTTCTGCACACTGCACATAGGGCCACAGGGGTATGATCAGCATGTGAGCCCCGCTTCATGTTTAGCCGTCTATCCTCCAACAGGGGGCAGCATCGAATCAAAACAAACCTCACCTGATCGGAGCAGGCATTGCCCTCAATATCAGTGAACAGCAGTTGGAGGGACTGATAAACGTTGTTTACTATCTGACATATAAACCTGCTAAAGGTCCATGGTGCTGCTGACTGGGAAGTAGATCATTTCCACTTTCACAATCAGGAGCTTTAAGAAAGCTCTGTGGCAGAACTGGGTCTCTTTTGGTGGGTTAAATCCAGATAGAGGTCAGATCGAAGGAAGCGAGGATATGGGTCTTTCTCCATTAGTCCATAGATCCTGCTCTGTGCCAGATCAAAGCAGTCAGCTCGAATGTTCTCCATGTTCTCCTTGGTCTGCTCCCTGGTGTACGAGTCCAGATTAACCTGGGAAAGGAAAACAACTTTTAACCTACTGTGCGATGATTTTGTACAAATGAAAGATGTGTGTTGGTTCTTTCATGATTACCATTGTATTTAACCATTTGAGATGCTTCAGTCAGAAACCCTTGACTTGTAGTCATGTGATTAATCTTATACATTTATTATTATTAGGACTGTAGTAATATTACAATTCTTTTCCCAGCACTCATCACCTCCAGCATGTAACCTTCTCCTGATTTAGCACGGGAGAGTGCAGGAGAGTATAGCACTGAGTAACACTTGCCCTGGGAAAATCAAAATTCAGAATCGAGTTTCTGTTGAATTTGAATTTATGTGTATTATCTGATTTCCACTGTAAATCAAAATGTTAAATCCTACTGTCATAAAATTGGCACTTCCTGTTTACTCAAATATTAGCAAGTTTAATTAGTTAGTGGTTGTCATTGTTTGATATGACTAAATTTAAAGATAAGTTGTACTTATTTTTATTTTGATGTTTCCTGGTCAGGGTTGCAGGGCTTCTATCCTTTATTTATCCCAGACAGCACATGGCGCCTGTGACATACACATCTAACATTTTACAGTAATGTCATTTAGTAGTAGATGCCCTTATCCAAAGTGATGCAATCTTAAAATCCAAACAGTTGTGGTTTAATGCTCAATGACCCAGCAGTGGCAGCTTGACAAATTTGTAGTGGGATTTGTACCCTGGACTTTTTGGTCCACTGTCCAGTAGCTTAACCACTAATCCATCAGAGTCTTAAAAGGAATTGTTATTGTGTAATATTATTTGAAAATATTATTTGTCAATTACATAATTGCCATTTTTTTTGTTAACCTAACCTCTTTAGATGACTGGATAGAGATGTACTCTTCATATATCTTTCTTGCTCTGGAAGCCATCTTGGAAAGAGATTTAATCCTCTTGTAGTCCTCACAAGCCAGCCAGAAATCTAAATTCTCCTCGCTGAACTCAGTCTGCAGGAAGGTGCGGAACACGGCCAGTCCATCTGAGGAGCAGACAAACCATTACTAAACTCGCAAGCATTATAAAATGTGAGGTCAAATATAAATCAAAGTCTGAAATGAGCATCTCAGGCCAGTGTTTAGACTTATAATGGACACATTTGAAGAATGTATGCTCATATACATGTAATTGCCAGAAACCATCAAGTTACCAAGCCAGTGTGCTTTCAGACTTTCTATAACACAACTGAGCCAGTCAGTGAGAGCATAGCAAACTAGTGTCATATATAACTTATAGAATGGAGGTAATAGTGAATAAGTTAACCCATAACATCCTTCATTGAGCATAGGCATAGAATCATGATTTATTTTTGCTGCTCATATAAATTAAGAATATTAGAGAACATGAAATATCTTGAAATTTGAAATATATATATATTGAAATATCCCCTAATTTTTGTGAGCAGTGTATTTTTTATGGGTTAACACAAAAACACTTTCATTTTGACAGGCCTACTTAGTGACACTGACCTCACAGCTCCAGTTCAATCCTGGAGGAGGAATCAGTAGCCACCAGTCATTGCTAATGCTGGTTTGGACCAGAGTATTTGGTCCATATTAACATCATGCAGTTGCTACAGATGTGTCAGCTACACATCCATGATGTGAATCTCCTGTATCACCACATCCCAAAGGTGATCTACTGGATTGAGATGTGGTAACTGTTGAGACCATTTAAGTGCAGTGAATTCAGTCATTTTCAACAAACCATTTTAAGATGATTTGAGCTTCGTGACATGGTTCGTTATCCTGCTCGAGGTAGCCATTAGAAGATACACTGCAGTCATATATGAATGGACATGGTCAGCAACAATACACAGCAAGGCTGTGGTGTTCAGTTTCTCATTAAAGGGCCCAAACTGTATCATCGAGACATCAGACCAGGCAACATTTTTCCAATAATCTTGTCCAGTTTTAATAAGTATATACAAATTTTAACCTCAGTTGCCAGTTCTCAGCTGAAAGGAGGGGCACTCGATGTAGTCTTCTGCTGTAGCCCAGCAAGGTACAGACTGAACAAGGTATTTTTCGCCCAGAGAACTGCCACTCACTGTATATTTTCTCTATTTTAGACCATTCTAAATTAACTCTAGTGATAGCTGTGTGTGAAAATCCCAGTAGATCAGAAGTTTATGAAATAGTTAGTCTAGCAACAGCAATCTCAAATAAAACAACAACAATAAAACAATCCTACTTACATTTGTGAGAAAGCAGTAAGTCAAAAGATTCACCCCATTTCAAAGCTTCCTCTGGAGAAGGCCTAGAAATATAAACAAAGAGAGGTCATCAACCTTATCGCTTACCCTTATATTGTATTCCTCTGACATGTACGATATACAACCTGATTCAAACATCCTGCTCCATTTAATGCCTAGTACTACTGTAGATCCGAAATCCTCAGTACTCAAAGATTACAGGTATAGGATCAGGTATAATGAGGTACAGCATTTTAACTCACCTTTCTGATTTAAGGACTTTCTCAAGCCTGCTGGATAAATTGGCTCCAGGTCTGTCGCTCTTTTTCCGGAGGAAGGTCAGTCGACTTTTCATGTCTTTCGCCCTGTGGGAAAAGCATAAGGAAATGAATGCTACCCTCACCTAAAAATGACTCACCAAGTAGCTGAGTATTTAAGTGTGTAGCTGTTACAAGGACGGCATGTAGCGCGTCAAAACAAGGACAGACAGAAACAAGACAGATAGCAGATTATCAGTGTGAATATTGTGAGAGCAGCTGTGTGTCACTGTGGGAAAGCAGACCCACGATTTACTGCACTGAATAGCTATCAGTAATCATTTTGGAGAAGACAAAATGTGCTTAAATGACTATTCAGTCTCATATAATGCACGTATACAGCAAGAACACTAAAAACATGTTTGAGAAAAAAAAATAATAATAATAATAATAAAAAAAAAATAATAATAATATTTTTTAAAAAAAAGAAGAAAAAAAAAAAAAATATATATATATATATATATACGTACAGGTTTTTTGGTTTCTTCTTTTTCATGGCACTCATCCCAGTCTGGCATTTGCAGTTTGGCTCACCACAGACCTGAAAGTTAAAAGAAAGGGATTTGTCATTGTGGACCACACACTATGCACAAATTGGTTATATTAAGAATCCAGCTCAAACTGAGTTCAGGTAAGATTAATCAAAATCTTAAATGTACAGAAATTCCATGTTTACCATGTATTCCATGTGTATATGCTTAATTTGCACAATATCACTAAACTACAGTATGGCAAAAAACTGTAAGGTTACCATTCGATTTTTTGTTTTAACAATGGTATAATAACCATATATAACATATTATTCCAAAAACGTTGATTTGTCAATCCATAATACTCTTTTCCACTGCTCTTCATTCCAATCTTTGTGAGATTTAGAATATCTTGGCCTTTTAACCCTTTAGCTGGAAGTTGTTTATTTCAAATTCTTCACTTTCTTAAAACTGCCTACAAAGTTCTTGTATATTTTGGTTGTATTATAATAAAGAGACTGACAAATAATAACATTCATATAATATAATGAATAATTATATAACAATATAATTCATAGTTATAAAAGTAATTACACCATTTCTAATCTAATTGTGGCCTGAGACTTGCGCTGTACTGTAAGTACAATGAAAATGTAACAATACCAGTAATACACAATATGCAGACATATTTACAAGGTTCGGTCAAACCATTAAAACCAAGAGCAAATAATCTCACTACAAGACAACATTAAGTTCTGGGATATATTAAACTGTAAGTGAACAATCAAAAAAACATAAAACCACAGCTGCTTAAATCATGGCAGAATTAAATGTGCACCTCAACTCTCCTGTTTCCACCAGAACTGTCCGTTGGGATCCACAGGGTCAA
>JAVSBV010000079.1:3624365-3640822 GCA_033117975.1 Parotocinclus spilosoma | reverse complement strand
TTCAGCGACCGGAGGCCCCCCTAGTGGCGAGGCCCGGGACTGCAGCCCTTTCAGCCCATTCTTTTAATCCGGCCCTGATAATAAGTCAAAACCACAGAGTAAATCAGTATGAGTGAACAATAGGTCAAATTAGTAAATTATTGAGCTAATGTTACATATTTGTAGTACACAAACAGTGCTCCAGTGTGTGATGTGAACATAGTCACAACAGCATCAGATGTATCACGCATTTATTAGATGTGGTTTGCAAGGCAAGTTTCACAGCTAACAGAACAACACTGTACCTTGTCCTCGAAATATCTGGGCCGGTGCTAAAAGCGAACGAATGGTTGTTAGCAGCTAGGGATGTACGATATGCATCGCCTACGATGTCTTAATTGTTATTTGAACAATGTGCGAGCTGAGGTTATTGACCATGCCACTCATTTTGCAAAAAAAGCACTCCATAAGAGCTCACGTATTCACTCCATCATGTAGCGAGGTAGGATCGACTACTGCGCATGCGCATTGAGTGCATGTAGGTGCTAGAGTTCTAAAATTCATGACTGGAGATTAAAATTAGTAAACAACCTGCACCAGGAGACAAAATACAGACACCACCGACATCACATTCTATGCCATTAGATTTTAATGCACTTGCAATGAATGTTGTTTGGCTTTGAAAAGAGGGCAGTGACGCAAAAGACGGCAAACTGTCGGAAATCGGTTGGCATTAAAAACAGCTCAACAACTAGCTTATTTCACCATCTGAGAACTAACCATTGTACAAAATATGAACATTGTGACAAATTTCTATTTTATACCAGCCAAGGTAGCAGCACAAAAACATTCTTACCAAACTTTGCCAAAAAACATTCCTTATGACTAGAAATGCAACAGATGGCAAGATCTAAGAAATGATGTCACCAATTACATAATAAAAGACAGTGCCAATTAGGGACATATGAAGTTAAGATATGGGTTCAGTCAACTTCTGAATATTTTACATCCAAGTTCTACACTACCAATGTATCTAATCGTACCGATGTACCAATCGTATTTAATCCCATCATTTTTGGGCAATATTTCACACCCCTGCAGTTGTATGTGGTATTGGTAGCTCAATGGCACAGATGGAGTAAATGTGATTCTGAAATGATCAACAAAAACACTTTCTGTACACTAGCTTACCAAAAATTAATAGGTGCAAAATAAGGATACAAACAGAAAAAAGCAGAGATTAACATGCACAGCCAGACTTGAGCCTATGAGGGAAATCTTGCATTATCAAACTGTTCTCTAGATGTCTTTTCTAATCACAAGGTTGCCTAAGAACTGGATGATGTTTGAGGTGGGTGAATTCATGTTGAGTGAGAGAGCCTTTTGTTAATTAGCTACAGAACTGTGCAATAGTATTAGGCCACAATTATAAAGCATTACTTATATAATTGCTTTAGATGGTATAAGAACCATGCAATAATTTAATAAATAATTTTATAAGAATACAGCCAGAACACAAAGGAAGTTTGTATGCAGTATTAAAAAAACTGATAAAATCCCTTGAGCAATAGCAGCTTCACCTGGTCAAGTTGAACTTTGAACAGTCTGAAAAAGGTTGATCAGGCAAGGTCTTTTTGTAAGGGGAACATGCTAAAGCTCACAACGATTGGAATGAACAACAACATGTTATATATGGTTATTATACCTTTGCTAAACAGGCCTAATGGTGGCCTGTTACTTTTGCCAGTACTGTACGTTATTCGTTATCTCTAGTGCAAAAGTACTGAAGCAAATGTTGGGCACCAAACAGGGTGTACTAATAGTGATGGAGGAGAAACGTACCCTCTTGCCTGTAAAAAGCAGACAGATGTGATGGACAGATCCTCTGTTCTTTGTGAGCTCTTTCCTGAGGGTTTGGGGCGAGGGAACAGTCCAGCGCTGTTGTGCTTCTCTGCTGGTGTCCATGCAGTGTATGGCCTGGTCGGAGATGAAGCGTGGGGAGCGTGGTTCCTGCAGCAGGCTGCCCTCGCTGTGGGTGCGCCGGTGCAATGAACGCTGGACACACAACCTCGCGCTTTGCTGTCCCCTACTGGGTGACATCTCTACCAAGCTTCTCCGCTTCAGGTAGGCTTCATCCCTGTCGTCTTCATCGTCTTCTTCCTCGATGTCCTCGTCGTCGTCATCGGTTGACGGCGAGGTCAGAGGATCCACGTTGTAGGAGCGATCCAAGCAGAGTTTAGGAATGACAAGAGGAGAGGAAGAGGAGGACGAAGACGTGGGCCTAGCACTCTCGCCCTCACCCTGCTCCCTCTTCTCGAACTCTGGCACCCGCTCAGATCGCTTTGGCTCCTTCCCCTTCTCCTTCCAGATGGTAGCAGGCTCCATGTGTGCAGATTTGGAGGTGTCTCTCAGTGTGGGAGGAGGTTGGACACACTCAGCAGGGTATGAAACGCACTCAGTGGGGATGCTGCTTCTAGTTCTGGTCAGGCCAGAGAGCTGGGGCACAGAGGGCTGGGAAGGAGAGCACGGCTCTGAGACACTGTGTGCACCAAAGCCCAGCAGCCCCAGGTCAGTAGGATCTCCAGTCTTTGGCTCCAGCATCTGTAAATAAAGCGTTCCTCAATTGGTAAAAGCGGTAAAAGTTTTAATGACTTGTCTAATGTCTCTGGAAATTGTGAAATGATTCCATGCGGCCTGCTGTTCTGAGACCCGACTAGTGCAGGAGACTGAAAGAAATAATATTCTTATATATTATATATAACAATAATAACTTTCTAACTTTTATTACCATTTCATGGTTCCATTTCATACCATTACATTTCTATTTAACTGTCACACCTACCACCCACATGGAGCATTCCAGATTCTGAAGTTCTCACGCATGTCTGACCCAGTCCCCATTTATTTTCTAGGGTATTGATTCCTCTTACCTGTCCTACATTTCCTTAATAACATGCTCTACCATTTAAAGCCTTGTGTGAAAAGGTTGAAGCCACTATCAGAGTTTGTGCAGTACATTGTTTTGTTCCCTAAGTTCTGCCTGTTCACTATGTGTGTTCATCTCCATTATTTTGAACAGACTGAAATTAAACTTTGATTTAATTTTCACCCAGTAAGCAACAGTGCAATCTTCAGCTGAAAATACAATGCATGTCTAAGTACCGAATCTCTTATGTGGACACCTTACCATAATGCTGCATAAAACTGTCCTTTATTATTAATCTGTTTATTTGTTATTTGGATTATTTAACTTCACTAGAAGTCATCAGAGGCCATTTCAGCAACACACAATGTTATATCTATGATGATGATATTAACCGTACAGTCGCAGCCGACCCTCAGTCACTTGATGGACACATTTCTGTCCTTCATCAATGTGATTCATGAAGTATTTCGGCAGGATAGTGGAGTACTTTGCCATTGCTTTCTCCACCCCTCCCCATTTATCCAGGTTTGGGACCGGCGTGTTTCCAGTTACACGGCTGGGGTGTTTTGCATACACAAATCAACGACAATTTGGAGACGCCAATTAACCTAACATGCATGTCTTTGGACTGTGGGCACGGAGACACGGGGAGGACATGCAGACTCAAGACTCAAGCAGGACCCAAGCCGCTCCACCCTGCGATTGAACCCGGGACCTTCTTGTTGTGAGGCAAGCGGTGCTACCCACCTTGCTGCCCGTTATATCTATACACCAGGTTATCTTGAGGCTAGTCATTTCATTTTGAAATATCCCCTAAATTTTGTGGATATACAATCAAATCAATGCCAATTTAGAGTAACTAGTTATCCAAGCACGCATGTCTTTGGACTGTCGGAGGAAAGCGGAGTACCCAAAGTAAACCTATGCAGACTCCACACAGAAAGGACCCAGGCTGCTCCACCCTGGGTTTGAATAGCGCACCTTCTTGCTGTGAGGTGGTCATGCTTCCAACTGAGCCACCGTGCCATCTATTAATCATAAATACTTTATATTGGCAATATTAGAATTAGAAGTGATCTTCCAGAACTCCAGGGTGTGACCCAGTACTCTAACTAAAGACTCGTTTATTCATAGCTTCTATGTCCTTCTGCCCATGGCCTGAAAATCAAAGGCAAGCATAATAAAAGACTAACCAATTTTCTAAAAGCGCTTCACTCAAGTAGATAGAAGCCTTTCAAGGTAGGAAAACGTCAGTGTTTCATACAGTGAAGAGTCTTACATTTTAGCAGACCTATGCTTCCTTTCCTTGACTCTGTTCCCTGAAGCTAGAAATGATTAAATGACAAAAAGAATCAAGGTAATATTTAGGCAACGCTATTAAGCAGTGAGTGCTTGTAATTTCTTAATATTAGGGAGGGACATTTGGTCACATTTTTACTGGCCAGCCCTAACAGAACGTGGTATTTTACGGATGATGTCATTTTATTCTTTATAAATTGTAAATATTTAAATAAACTAAATGTCTAATGTTAAGTCTTAATGATTTGCTGAAGTTTGAAAAGTCAGACATTCACTTGAAGCCAGTTAATTAAATTCAATTTTATTCATATAGCGCTTTTTACAATAGTACATTGTCTCAAAGCAGCTTTACAATTTTATATTATCTTAAAAGGCCAATCCCAAGTTGAGCAAGCCTAGGGTGACAGTGGAAAGGAAAAACTCCCTGAAAGTGGTAGGAAGAAACCTTGGGAGGACCAAGACTGAACAGGGGACCCATCCTCCATGGGTGGCCTAGATGTTAATTAAATAAATACTTAAAAGTATATTCAATTATAGCAAAGTTACATGGTTCTGCCCCTTTAAGAGATTAATCAACCAAAGTAGTCCATTTATGAAAAGAACAATGTCCATTAAAACTGAAGTGTATTCTTCTGTTTAAAACATACCCGCCCAAACATGCCATTTGAATTTTGTGTCTGAGTGTGGATCAAAATGATGTGTAAAAGACATTTGTCCGATAAGCATTAATCTTTAATACTGTACTTTCAGTGAATACACCATGGTACCACAGACACCCAGAGATGCATGGGTCTTTAGTGACTTTATATTAGCTCTGCATTGGGGGGCTTCAAAAGAGATTGTCAATAGAGCAAGCACTGTTTACTGGAAAAATAAATAAGTTAACCGACAGAACAGTGTAATGCTGCAATGTAATATTTCATTATTTGATTGACTAAAGTGTTGAATTTCCCCAAGATTAGTGAATAAAATTACTATTTGGTAAACATATCATTGCCTAATTTTATGTAAACTGGATGGAATCCAGGCTCCCCATGTAGCCCTAAAGCAATTGCCGGTGGTTTTAACATCTTACAATGTAACAGGAAAAAAAGAAATGATAATACTATTGTAAACTAACCACAGACTACAATGATTTTAGAAACGCAAAAGTTAAATAAAGCACAAAGTTCTTGCAAACTAAAGAAAACAAATAATAATGTGTGTTTATTTTAATTACGGCAATGTCCAGTAATAACAAATAAGATTCTACCTAACTTTTACCGTGAATCAATCGTAAAAAGCTGTTAAAAGAGACGTAAAGAGCGTCGTATTTCCTTCCATAATGTACATCAGCATTTTGGTATCAAATAAACATTGTCAGCTTTTTTAAAAGGGTTTATAAACACAGCCATGTCAAAGTAAATTGCAATTGCAATGCAATGAAATAAACGCTCCAACAGTACACAGTGTAACAATCCAGCTACATGAGACAGACCTGTTTTAATAACCCCAAGCCAATCACTTTTCCCATAAAATGTTAGACAGAACGACACATTACAAATACACGTCACGTTTGCTGACGAAGTCCGTCGTTACAATGACCTCACCTTCATAAGAGATCCAGTGTAACTCCTGAAAACAAGTGATCTCTTTCATCAAGCAGCATGCAGTCGAACAGCTCTTTGTAACATCTTCCCCTTCCACCCTCCCTGCCGCTCTCCCTTGCTTTCTCTCTCGCATGTGTGTATCTGTTTGTGCTGGTCTGATTAACAATATCTCTGCTGCATCAATTGTTGCTAATGCCAGCCTAAGGGGTGCTCGGAGACAAGATGAGAAGAGGATTGTGGAATAAAACAATTTGATTTTCTCTCGCCTCGTCCTTAAAAGGAATGAACTAAGACTGTATGAGGCATTAAGATTAAAGACATCCTAAACTGAAGAGCACTACCCTTGACGATGGCTGACACTGTGCTTCACAGGTATACTGTGAGTGACTAAAAGCATAAGAAAAGAAGGTTTTGTACCTGATCAGGGCCCATTCTGTCTCTTAAAGTGAGCTGCTTGTTGATATTGTCTCTCAGACATTGGTACACTCTTCTCTTCTGCTCAGCCGAAAAGGCCTCCAAGCTGAACAGACACTCTGTCCTCTAGAGACAGGGACAGAGATAGTGAGGTAAACACAGAGTCCTGTCATTCAAACGCGTCCCTTTTATTTGGCCGAGGAGCGACTGATATGTCCTTTTATCTCAGGGTTTATTATGTGTGTTCTTCCAGTACTCTGTCTCTGAAAGGCAAGCTTTGTTGCATACTGAAACAGCGGTGGTGGAGTAAAGGCAAGAGACAAAGAATGATAAAGGAGAGAAAGAGAAAAGATGAAAGTAAGCAAAGAAGAGAGGAAGAGTAAAGACACACTGCTACTCGTGCATCAGTGTGTGTGAGAGAACCAAAGAGAGAGAGAAGGGGGGAGTGTATGTGTGTAAGGTGTTGTCAGGGAGATGGGCAGATGGCTGTGTGTTTAGCGCATCGCCTCTGCATGTATTTGCTGGAGTGAGCCGTCTGTCTTGCTGACACGTCTTCTCTGAGAGCACAGGTCTTGGAACACGCTCGCGCCTGACATACGACACGGTACCGCGAGACTGCGGTAGCCTAGCGGTTAAGGTATTGGACTCTGGACCTGATGGTTCAGGGTTCAAATCCTACCTCTGCCAAGCTGCCTAAGTCCTTTAGCAAGACCATTAACCCACCATTGCTTGGACTGTATCAGTTGTAAGTCGCTCTGTATAAGGGCGTCTGCTGAATGCCGTAAATCTAAATGTATCAATAAGAGACCCTAATCCTAATCTGGAGACTCCACTGACATGCTGGAAATGTTTAAAATTATAACGGTAATGCTGGAGAAAATAATGAATACAACTGTAATAAACTGAGCACAGGTCTTAATTAGTCTCCATTATTAAATAGTTTACATTTAGAGAACCATCAGGAAAGGTAAGATTTGGCACTGACAGGTCACTGTAAATTAACCAGCACTCTGGCCTGGGATACAAATGAGGTCAATGTACAATAGTACATGCAGTACTGTGCAAAAGTCTCTAAAGGTCAGCATTAGAGTTGCTGTATTAGCAATGGTATAACTACCATATATAACATGCTGACAAATGGACTCGAACATTTCAGAACCAGCACATATCAGGAATTACTTGGGTGATGGATCATTGTTAGCACTGCAGTGACACTGATGTGATGGTGGGGTGGTAGTGGGTATTGTGCTTCTATGACTGGATCAGGCACAGTAGTGCTGCTGGATTTTTAAACACATCATTGTTTAGCCACCAGCATCCTGCAGGAGGCAGCCCGTGAGCATTTAGGAAGGATTAGGACATAACTGTTGAGCTACTGTCTCTAACTTATGATCAACCATTTAAATAGTACCTGATCTGTGCTGACCATTAGAGAAAGTATATAGTAAAACAGATGAACTATATTCTGTAATAGTACACAAGGCGCTGTGACCACTAAAATAAAAATAAAGAATAAGCAGAATATAAACTGGAAAACACAGCATGACTTTTGGACAGTACTGTATGTTTGCTCACTGTTCCCTCATCTGCCATTTTATTAGGTACACATTGCTAGTACCACGATGAATCCCCTGTTGCCTCCAGAACTGCTTTCTTTCTTCATAGTGTAGATCTAACACGGTGCTGGAACCATTTTTCAGAGATTTTGACCCATACTGACATGGTAACATCACACAGTTGCTGCATATTTGTCAGCTGCACATCCATGATAAAGAAAGAAATCGAGACTCATTAGATCAGGCATCGTTTTTCCAATCTTCTATTTTCCAACATTGACAAGTCCATGCAAATTGTAACCACAGTTACAGTTTTCATAGCTGACAGTGGCACCTGGTGTGGTCTTCTACTGCTGTAGCCCATTGGCTTCAGGTTTGACATGTTGCGCATTCAGAGATGCTTTTCTGAAGAGTTATTTTTGCCTTTATATCAACTTGAGCAAGCCTACCTGTTCTCCTCTGATCAGCAGTCTAGGCTAGTCTAGTCTCTCTTTATTGGATTTCTTTATGTTTTTTATTTGAATTATAGATCAGAGTACAGTTTACATGACCTCTTGAATACTCGGATAACTGCACCTTAATGAAAAATGTTTGTAAATAGTGGATTAAATACTAACCAGTAAGTGCCCAGTATGATTCAAATTTCATTTAAAATGGTTTTGTTATACATTCAGTACCAGGATGAGTGCTCACCTCGATTCTGTATGAGATGTACAGACGCAGCTTATCGGCAGGAACTAGAAAGGAAGAGATAAGTTTTGGTTAGAACAATAACTACGGCGCAAGTTATCGTCTCAGTTAGACAGATGTTGACCTATTTTGGAAACCAGACTTTCATTTTTCCACTTAATTAATAGAATGAATGCTTATTAGGCACTGACAGGCCCTTCCGTTATATGGGTGGACAAAAATAGCCATCAGAGATAAAACAGAGTTAATGGGACAGGAGCAAAACTGCCCAGTATGGTTTTAGATATTTCAATCCATCATCAGGAAGATAAAGAATACACAAACCCTCCCAATAGCCTGGAACTGTTTCTGTCAAAGCCATTGTTCAGGGCAGACAAGGCAGCAAAGTGAAAAGCTGGCAGCCACTATCAGGGAACTCTCTCTCTCTCTCATACACACACACACACACACACACACACACACACACACACACACACACACACGGCCCTGTTGCCTCCTTCCTGAATGCTTCTTACTCATACAGTCACAAATAATGCAGGGTGGAGCTCGTTCACATCCCACTCCTCTCCAAACAATCTAATGCACCGTACACTTTTACACACACACACACACACACGCCGCACGCACCCCCACACACGCACGCACACATACGCACGCACACATACGCACGCACACACAAACACGGGCACACAAACACACACGCATGCACACGCACACACACACAAACATGCACACTCAGATCTGTCCATGTAACCATATTTGTCAGTATAGTAAACACAAGGCAGTTCAGTTTGGGGTTAATGTGTTTAAATACTGACAAACCACTGATGAGAGCGAGCTGCTTAACATAAATACATAGAATACACTGTAGTCTTTGAAGTAGGGTCGCACAAATGGCTATATCATTTATTAATCAATTTAAAAACAAAACTGTTAGCTTGTTACTCCACATGGTTTATTTTTGCAGTGGTCTGGACAAAAGTGTCTGAATGCAAACATTAGTCAGCTATTAATGTACAGTAGGTAGGTAAGTAGGATCCTTCTGTAAAACAACAGCCATATGCTGGATTGTGTCCCAATAGTTTTGGCTGTGTGTAGGGATGTGTCCCAATACTTCTGGTCACATGCAGGTGGTGTGCCCCAATACTTTTGGCTGTGTGTAGGGATGTGTCCCTATACTTTTGGTTGAACACTGGGGTGTGTCCCAATACTTCTTTAATTTAATTGGCCATCATTTACTTAATACAAGATAAAATAAGCCTTAAAATCAAGCCAAGAATAAACAAGCAAAATGCATCAAAACGTTGGCCAAAGAAACAGGCCTTTTTCGTTTGTGATTGAAAGAGAAATAAGTAAGTATCTTGTTTCCTGACAGTCAGTGCAGACATGCTCAGTTTAAGTAGCGCAAGCTCAGCAGTTAAATAGTTATATTACATTAGTCATGCAATCTGTAACCACTGAGGTATGAAAAATATGTTTTAAGGTATCAAATGTTAGTTATATGAAAAAAATATATACCATACTTTGATAGGTATAGTAGATGTAAACGGACAATAAATAAAATCAAACACAAAAAACCCTAATTGATTATGTTTTTTGGCTTTGTTTAATTCAAACTAACAATAAAATAAAATACTTAGCATTTTGGTGCATCACTAGAAAGCACTGATTGAAACCTTACAGTTAACAGATGTGCAATCATCTACATACCATCCTGCAGCTGGATCTGATGGAGGTACAGAGGACTCTGCAGTACATTGCATCGACCTGGTTCGTCCTCTCTGGTCAGCAGCATTAGATCGGTGTAAATGAACACTGTAGCCTACAGGAGGTAAAGAGTGGCAAATCTCAAAACTCCCAAAGTACATTTAATCCAGATGTACAGAATTTTCCGAGAGCTGTACATTTATTTAGCTTTGGTTAAGTGCTACATGTTACGTTATTAACGTGTTTAAGTGGTTACTACTAGAAAAGTAACCAAACAGGGAAAGAAAAAAGATGAGTCAAAATACACAAAAATAGGGGATATTTAAAAATGAATATAAAGCAATGAATAAGGAAACATTAAACAATTTCATTAAACAAGATCCATCAGAAAAGCAAATGAAAAGTCGAAAAACGCTCGATAAGGCAAATGAGAGGCAAATTCAATTGTAGTAATTAAGTAGCAAGTGACATTTTCATGGGGGTTGAGACAGAAGCATGTTAAACTGGATTTGAGTGCCACCCATTGATTGTTCAGTAGTGTGTATGGTCACCCAAGACTTCCTTGTATAGGTTTGCTCATTAGTGTGAGACATATTGTGAAGTTTCAACCTGAACTTTAATTGAAAACCAGACTATCCAGCTCACTCACTCACTTTCCATACCCCCGTAATCCCATTCGGAAATGCCAGGACCTAACTGAGACAAAAAACCTTAGGGTGTACTCACACTTTGAATGTCGCAGGGACGTGTTTGTGCCCATGTCCCTCCCCACGTCCCCACTGGACTGTGCTTGGTCCACTTGAAATTTTTGGGACCACAGCCTTCTCATCCCACTTATAATAAATGTCTTGATAATGCAACGGATAATCATGTGCATTGATTAGCGATCACATTATGTGTGCTGTGCTTTAGTACAGTGAAGCTAAATGATGCCAATATGCATATCATATTGTTTGTGCTATTTTATTACATATTTTCTTAATTTGTTAAAACCTATTTAGTTTGTTTTTTTAATTATTACTTGTTTGTTCTTGCATTTATCCTCTAAGCCACCCAAGGTGGATGGGTCCCTTTTTGAGTTTTGGTCCTCCTAAGGTTTCTTTCTTAAAATTGTAGGGAGTTTTTCCTTTTCAGTGTCACCCTAGTCTTTTAATTTAGGGTTGTCCTTAGATATTAAAAGACAATCTAAAATTCTAAGGCTGCCTTGAGACCGGGAGGAAAGCAGATAGAGGCAGATTACGCAAACTCTAAATGATTCAGCTATATTAGAAAAGTGTTTTTTAAAGCAATACAGCAGAGTACATAGTAAAAATATCATCAGAATAATGATACATTATGAAATATGACATGATATGATAGAAAATTAAACAAAGAACGATTTCTGATAAAACTGGTAAAGACTTCTGTAAATATTTTAACACTGAACAATTTGGCTACTATAAATTGATGGACGAACCACTTTAAAGCCAGTTGCTTTTTTTCTCTCATGATAAACCCTTAGAACGTTTAGTCTGTCAGCTCCATTGAAAAACTATAAATGGACCTTTAGTACTCAAACATGTCTTGGATGATCGACTACAATTTGGTTTATGTGGAAAAACCATATGAATTCAAATACAATTTTGTGCAAACATTCCTTTTACAGTACAAACATTTGTAGATGATGAAGCAATGGTTAACTGGCCCTGCAGCATCGTTGTTTCATCATTAGTCTGTCTGATTCCCATAAAAAGCCAGCTGGGCCAGTTAGGAGTGTTTGTCTTTATCCCTATCTCTTCTCCACTCTGGAGGAAAGCCGACCTAGTAAACTCAGCAGCTGAACATCATAGGCAAACACATGCACTCACTTCCAAATACACTTGTGCTAGGACACTGGAAGAATGTGAGCTAGTGATGAACAGCTTGGTTTTATTAAACACACCAAACTTTACAAATGTCAAACACCTCAGCATGTCTCCCACACAAATGCTTCAAAAGAGACTTAAGGTCAGTTAACAGTGGAAGCCTGGTGAGAAAGCATTAGGACAAGACACAAAGGGAAAGGAGGATTGCTATAGATACAGAATGGATCAGAGTGACTATGGTGGCAAAGAGAGATTTATCTGGACTCAATATGACTCCAGCTGTGTTATCTAGAGGTCAGGCTTTTCCCAAACCTACTTTTCTTCCCAAGAGTTGCTGCACCAACAAAAGTCAAAGTCAGGTGTCTCCTTGTCAAAGAGCAGAAGATTTGATAGTGCTTATGAGACAAGTATTACTTTAAATTGTACACAATTGCTTGGTGAGTTGTATCTACAGCTGAAGGTAAGGTTTTAAAAACATCAAAAGTACAGAATGCACAGACAATCTCACTTACAGGATTGGAAATGGTTTTTTGAATTAGACTTTTTTAATCAAGGGAATAAAAAACAATGCATGTATTCTTTGCTATTCCTCTCTTATTCAAGCAAAAGCAAAACGTTTACAAGTGATTTTTAGTTTTTGCCAAGCTTAATTTCTACCTGCGCTTAGTGAAAGCATGTCAGCTTAACCACGACACTCAGCTACTTAAAGGCTTTAAAATGACAAAATAGGTCCTTGTGTGGTCCAGAAGATCTGGATACAGATTAATTTGTGCAGCATAAAACAAATTATGAGCATAATTAATTACAAAGTGTTTTACAGGGTAAATGAATATCACTAAGATACAGCATTGTTTTTGGAACGGTGTAGCAAACTGAGCACTAGTATGCTGTAATGATGTTATAATGTGCTTAAGAATGTCAAGAGTATTCCAAAAAGAATCGTGTATTGGAGTCCGTTATTGTAAACGGAATAGGACTTGGGTTGCAAGCAATGATGAGAGAGGACTGGACTGAGGATCATAAACAAACTGACCATTAATATTAAGTAAATCATTTAAATACCCAAAAGCCATAATAATGTGAGCTCAATAAACACTTTTGTCGTTCTAGAATTTGAACAACAGTGTACAGTGTACTGCAGACAGCAAGTTTGAAGTACTGTGTAGGGTTCCTAAAAGAAGGTTAATGACAAAGAGATGTTGGTCTCCTTTCTATTAAAATAGTGCTTGTTTAATTTTAATACCCTGCAACTATTAAAATAGTGAGGACTGCTCGCCTTACCTTAAGTGACATATTTGTGGTGTCATGAAGGATCATTTCCTCAGACACCAGCAGAGTTCTCTCCGGACTGCACAGGTCGAGTGGCTAAAACACAATTAGTACTCTTTTGTAACTATGGCATCTATTTCAATCATGTAGACACAATTAATTTAGCTTTATGTGTGTAAATACAACAGCAACTACCTGGACAAACACAGGGAAGATGAGGATTTTGGGGGCCAGACTGACGTAAGTGCCGTAGCTGGAGTGAGGGACGTGAGACTGGACGAGGGTGCAGTTCTGGTAATTGGCAAAGCTCTGTCTGTACGCTGAGGGTGGTATGGTTGCCGTCTTGCTGCTCAGAGACCTCCGTAATGTGGCCCGTGCTTCCACGCCAGTGTCCTGGACGTATGCTGTGCTCTGCTGGATCCCCCTGGAGGAGTGTGTCTGATAAAATCTCCCTGAATGAAAATTTGATTAGAGCATGAATGGCGAAGGGTGGGAGATATGGCAAGAATGTCTGCAGAATTTACACTGATTATGCAAGTTTGGTTTACATAGAACATTAAGCGCCACACAATCTTTTTTGTGTGTATAGTTATACAACAAATATTTTTGGTACTCTGTTCAGGATGTATTCACACCTTACTCCCAATGTTTGTAAGTTAGCACCAACATTTAGCAAAAACTACACTACTAAACTACTACACTACTAAAGATAGAGAAAAAAAAACAAATGTTTGGACAAGCTGGTCCATAGAGCAAGGTATAACACAGTGAACACACTGAGCTTATGGAACAAATGCTCAATGCACTCTGAAATAATATGAATAGTATTTAAATAGCAATGTAGAGTGCAAGGTTTGGTATGAGAGCATTTCTGTTTGGCCAGCACTGAGTAGTAGGGGTGCAGATTCAAAATGACTTACACATCACAACACATGGGTCATGATACGATGATGTCACGATACATTGTGATACGATTCATACAGCGATGATCAACATCAATTAAAGCATGTACGTAAAACATTATGCTGTACAGTCTCAATACATCACACCATATTGATCATTCAGTGGACAGTCAAAAACTGTACTGTGACAACTACAGGAGTGAATAAGGTAGTATATACTTCATTTCAAATGGTGTTTTATTTCTTTCTTATCTGAAAATCAGTGTAGTAAAATATTGCCATATATTGCTGTAAGATTTTTTTCAGCACAGCTCACATTCCAATTTGCAGAACATTCTCGGGTTCCACAGGCTTGGTTGAGAGTCACCAGTCGAACAGGTGAAGGTGCCTTTTGAGGTGGTGAGATGCAGTTATTGGTGAAGAAAGGACAGTTATTCAGTTCTGGCCAAACAGAAGTGCTTTCTGGGTCACTGTAAGGGTGTGTCAGAGTAAAAAATTCTGAAGAGCACTAAATATAATCAATATTAACAATAAAAAAAGAAAATTGCTTTTTTCCACTGCTATTTTACATCGGTGCACTCAGATGCTTTTATTTTGCACAGCAGATAAACAGCAAAAAATATCTCTCTGGATTCATTTTCAAATTTCCAATACGTATAGAATATATAACTGATCTACTAATGCGAGGTCATAATAATAAAACAAACAAATACATAATATAATATAATATAATATAATATAATATAATATAATATAATATAAAACAAATAAAACAATAAAAAGCAAACAAAAAATAAACAAATCTTTAGGTTTTATTCAATAATTTTGCCTTTAAATCCATGAACATAAGTGATATCCCATTCCTAATTGATGGGGTTTATATAATGCCCTTTACACTTAACTATCAAGCTAGCAATTTCACAAGGCTTAGGGGGTGGTTTATGTGAATTATTGACCATTCAAACAGAAGTGCATTTATAAAGTCAGACACTGATGTTGGATGACAGGACTATGTGATGGCCAGTCAAGTTCTTCCTCACAAAACTCTTTTTAAAACCTTGCCTTGTATACGGTCACACAGTCACAGCAAGGGGCTTTACCAAACTGTTTCCACAAAGTTGGAATCATGAATTTGCAAAAATCTCTGGGTATGTTGAAACATTAAGAGTTTCTCTGGAACCGAGGGGCTAAGCCCACCTCCTGAAAAGCAACCCCACACCATAATCCCTCTCCATCAAACTTTACATTTGGCACAGTACGGACAAGCATTGTGACAAGGGCCAAACCCAAACCCAGATTGCCAGATGGAGAAGCATGATTCATAACCCCAGAGAACTCATCTGCTTCAGTGGCAGTGTGCTTCACACTGTACTTAGTTTTGTTAGGCTGGGATGCAGGCTATAATACCCCATTTCATGCATGGTTCTTGAGCTAAAATTTTGCACACTATCCACCTCAGCATCCACTGACCTCACATTATTACCTAGTACTATGTGGTTGAATTGCTTCCCCTTTGTTATAATACCAATGACTGTTGACTGTGAAATATTTAGTAGTGAGGAATTTTCATGGCTGGACCTATCACGGTACTACGCTGGAATTCACTGACCTCCTGAGAGTGACCCATTCTTTTACAAATGTATGTAGAAGCAGTCTGCATGCCTAGGTTCTTAAATTTATACACCTGTGGTGTGATCGCAATGCCTGAATTTAATCATTTGGAAGGGAAAGTGAAGACTTTTGGCAATATAATGTACATCACTAATGTTGACATTGGTTATAATAAGCTGTTATGATTATCATATTTCTGCCAAATAATTCAGATTTATTTAAAACAACTAATGTATTTCATTACACTAAATAAACTGTGGGATTTCTTACCGAGAGTTCCTAATGTTTCGTTGGTGTCTGGATAAACAGGTTGCAATATCTAAAAAAAACAACAACAACAATGTTCTTAGTAAAACAACAATGATCCATACTAAATAATAAAAACAGTACTATACACTCACTGGTCACTTTATTAAGAACACCTCCTTGTTTCTACACTCATTGTTCGTTTTATTGGTTCCACTTATCATACTGAACACTTTGTAGTGCTGCGATTACAGACTGTAGTCCGTTTGTTTCTCTAGATACTTTGCACTTTTACATTCCCTATGCTTTCAGCATTTGTTTAATGACTCCAGCAGCACTGCTGTGTCTGATCCACTCATAGCAGCACAACACGCAGAGCACGCCACCGCCATATCAGTGTCACTACAGAGCTGAGAATGATCCAC
>JAVSBV010000079.1:3607346-3624265 GCA_033117975.1 Parotocinclus spilosoma | reverse complement strand
ATTGACATTTGCCATCTCCACATCATTGCATTCAGTTTTTATTCACAATTTGTTTAGTGTCCCAACTTTTTTTGAATCCGCTTTTTAAAAAATATGTTCATATTACTTTGCTTAGTAAAACAGGAGAAGATACTAATTTCAAGCATACATATTAACATCCACAATACATTCTGTGAAACCACATGTTGAGACCTGGACGATGACTTAATACAATAAACATAGTACTAATCAGGATGCTATATGGGATACTGATACCGGTACGGGTATTGATTAAATAACCAAGATGCTGCAGTTTTTCTATATAATGACTTTATATCAAGACTAACTACCACATAATGGGGTTGTATTTTTTTATTATTTAAGATAGGTAAAATCTTATGTCACTGTACAGCCTCATACAGCACATTGTTTCACTTAGACCCTCCTTACCTGATTTATGCACACGCACACCAAGCAAACATATGTTATGGTGTTTTCTATATACACAATGATCAATGTAGTAGCTTTGTAAACTAAAGCAAATATTTCGGCTTTTTTTACTTTTACAAAAATTGTAGGCAAGGCAAAAAGTGTCAGATCTTTTAATCATTTAGGGAACATTATGTTCACACAATATAAAACAAATCTGAAAATAGTAAAGCTTCGAGGACATTAAAGTGGTGATGTCAAGGGGTCAATTCCTATACAATGTTTTTATAATGACTGATAATAAAGTGTACCAAACGCACTTATTTAATAAATACCCTTCACTAAAGCAGAAATGAAACCAATCTACTGAAATGCATTTCTCATAAACTTTTGCAGACTTGCCAATGACTGCTGTTACTATTCTATTTAAATTCAGTTTTAAAAGAGACCTGTTAAAAATGATTGTTTATAGTAATTCCTCATACAAGATGTGATAAATTAGGTAGAAAAAACAGTACTATAGTGTCACTTGATGGTAGGTTGATTTCTAGTGCATAAACTTTACATTTGCAAAGCTGCACCTATGCTTCAGGGAATTCTATTTCATGTCCAGTTTCCTGTACATGAGTATGTGTGTGTGTATGTGTGTAAGAGAGAGAGAGAGAGAGAGAGAGAGAGAGAGAGAGAGAGAGTGAGGGAGATAGAGTGTGTTTATATGTGTGAAGCTTGTATAAAGAGCTCTTTATTCAGCCTGAGGAGAGGAAGTGAAAAGGAAGGCAAAGCAGCATGGGGATACACTGAGCCCAAAGGCCTGGACATCTGGAGATACTACAACTCCAACAAGAAACTCCAACATTCCTTGGCATCCTCTTCTCCTTCTCAAACTAACATAGAGCAGGACGTGCCAATGCTCATGGAAACACAAAACCAGTGACCAGACAAATAAACACCCAGGTTTTCTACTGACAGATCTTCATCATTAACCTGGCCTGCAAAAAGTGGCCAATTTTCACTTCCTGAAGACCCCTGACCTTGTGTTTCCTGTATGAAAAAAAGAAAGATAACCCTTGAAAGGAAAAAAAAATGCTCCGCCTTCTCTTACTGCCTTTCCTATCCCATTTTTCCACTTCTTACTAAGGAAAATCTGCCACGTCGATCGGGTCAAATCTTCGTCTGGTGTTAAGCGAAGCTCTTTCTGCTGATGTTGAAGTTGTCTATAAAAATTTTCGCTTTTCACCCAAGATCACACTCCTCTGTGCTTTGGAGATTTACAGGATGACTGGTGTGAAATGGGTCAGGAGAGGAGCGACTTCTTGCCACCCACGTTCCTGACTTCGCTCAGCACCATCAAATGCTAACAGCCCTCCGAGGACCCTCCTCTCTGCGCCACCCCACCCCATCCCCCCAATTCCACTCACTGCTCCCTCACTCGGACCTCCACCAGCACTCCGCCAGAAGAAACAGAGAGGGAGGGATGAAGGAAAGGATGGACAAAGGGTTTTGAGAATAGCAAGAAGATGTTTCATCACTGGAGCCATTTGGCACAGACGCTGGAGCTCAGAGGTATCCTTTTTAGACTTTTCAAGTATGTGGCTTGCATGTGTGGAGGCTGGAGCTATGGAATTTAAGAGAACTGCACTAGCCAGACTTTAGTTGCTGTCCAGCCATATACAGCAGCACACTTTGAGCAATGCAAGTTCCCAGTCTAATCTACAAGTCTTCACAAGTTACATTCATGGCAGACTTAAAGTTTTAGAGCAGGAACATCATGCTTTTCTTTAGAGAACGATCACAGATGCAGATTTACAGTTAGTAGACATGTAAATAGAGTATGAGTTTTCCAGGCTACATTTGTATACATAGTATGTATGATATATGTCTGTATTTTCCTGTGTACATCTCTATATGCTATGTTGACTTCTGCAGAGGCTTGGATTGGATGGTTCTGTGGACTCATGAGGCCTGGTTCGCTTACCCAGTGTTCAGACTACCTGTTCAGGAAGTAGTGATTGTACAGTAGTCTGCACATTGGTTAGGCTGATCAGGGAATTGCACACTAAATCCCGAATCTATTCAAACGCATCAGTATGTCTGCGCTTCCCAACAAAGGCAAGATGTAACATGGTCCAAGTGACCAAAAATATAAAACAACTTGCGGCCAGTGGAAACTGGGATCGACACGTCTGGAAAATGCAATGTAAATCTGCCCACAGCTCATTGGCAAGACAAGCTTCTTAGGCCAGTGTATATAAATATAATTTAATTTAACTTGTAACATGTTACTAATGCAATAAATGTATCATGTGTTTGTGTGTAAATGTCTAATGCACTATTAAACTATAAAACTATATACAATAAAACAATAAATATTTAGGTGCAAATAATGAGTCATAAATAATGACATAAAAAATAAAGACCAATTTCCAGAGAAAAGTGCATTTTAATGATCTTTCATGCTTGTGAAATAGTCTGTAGTGTGGATTTAGAATTATACCTCAAACCATGGCCATCCCTCCATTGTCCAAAACTAAAAATGGGCCGTGACATTTTTTTTCCTTCAAATTACTTTTGGGAACAGTTTCACACATTGGAAAGGATGAAGATCTTTTGTATTTTCTTTAACTTTTGGCAGACTTTAGGAAGTCTTGGCCTTGCTTCACAGTCTTTGAGAAGTGTTGGGACTCACAGACTCCAAGTCTGGTATGTATGGTAATGAAAAACAGATGCCCTCATCCCAAGGCCCAGAGCAGCTCCACTCACCACAGCCTCATCTAACCCGGCTTCATGCCTGATGTCTGGCGCAATGGGTGGGGGCAGGGTGGGGGTCACAGACCTACCTACGGTTGTACACATGCACCTAATCAGAGCACCTTGGTGTTTCTATGAATAGAGCTAAGAATAGCATTGCTGCATTCACCACTTTTAAAGGGAGACTTTCATCACTACATCAGATATACATATAAACACATTTCCCTGTACTGAGCAAAAAACAGAAAACCCATTTTCACTTATGTCATCAAAATGAATATTTAAAGAACATATTGCAAATTGTGCTAATGTATATTAAGTGGAAAAGTTGCTGCGTATCACTTATTCGAAGTTCTGTCTAAACTCTTTCACTATAACATGAGGAAATGTCTTACCAAAGCTTTTCATTTTATTCAGCGTTCCAACATCGATGCAAAGTAGTGAAAAGTCTGTTCTGACTACATGGGAAAACATAACCACAAATTCTTCTTTCAGAACAAGTAGTCCCACATCTGAAAGAAGGAATTATCTAGAGAGCTAGAGAATGTAGTGCTTAGGTAGACAGCTTTACAAACACAAATGAAGGAAGAATTTGTGTAGGCATCCGACAAAAATGTGATTTATGTAAATGTTTATACCCCAGCTGCCCCCCCCAGGCCCCAGCCCCCCTGCTTCAACATCTGGCCATAGTCTTTCATTATATGAGAGTTTTTAGTACTGTATAGTGAGATATGCCAATAGGTTTGTACCCATAGAGACAACTGGAAATTCTGGCGTATTCCTTTACCCCCAATTGACTGAAATTTTATTAGTCGCTTTGGTACTGTGAGGGGAGTCTAGGAGACCCCTAGCTCTGTTGTACTGGTTTTTTTTACTTTTATTATCTATTACTATGCTTATTCAATACATTTTAAGCACAATCTTGTTCTCTCTTGTACAGTTTTATCGTCACTGTGATTTATAACAAGACACAAATAAAAATAATTTCATCATCTGAGAATATGAATCAGTTTGTCAGATATAGTGTTAAGCTACTATGAGAGGGTCTAGGCGACCCGGTCTCTCTTGTACTGTTTTATGAATTGTAATATTTATTACTATGTTCCTTCACCTTCCCAAAATTTGAAGTTTTAATCTTAATGTCCATTGCTCAGCTTTCATTTCACTGTACTTTTGTAACTGCTACAAATGCATACTGTATGTCAAATAAAAAAATCTTGTGGGAGTGGGAATACATTTGTTAGATATAGTGATGAGGTATAGGTTTAGGAGATACTTAGTTCTGTTTTACTGTTTATCTATTTATCTACTGTTCATCTATTTTTGAAAAGTTGTATAAAAGTTTATAAAGGTGTCTGCTTACATTATTACATAATGCTATAATACTGTTTATTGTTATATTTGTATTTAAATAAACACAAAACAGTCAGCTACACATTTACAACAACGTGTGATTTGTTTGCATTGTTTACAGATCAGGCTGTTTAGATTCCGTTTCCAGTCACAAATACCATAACTTAACCAAATACTGTAGTGAAATACAAAAATAAATATTAAGTTTGGGGTATGTCAGACCCTCTCATAGGTATACTAGGTTTAATAAATGGGTTCTGTTAGACCTTTAGTGTTCACATTGATCTTTTCTTCCACGCTTGGAGCTAAATGTCTCCCAGGAAAGTGGCATATACAAGACAATACATAAGAAGCAGGACATTAATCACACTCCAGACACATCACCTAAATACATGCAATAAAAGCCTCCATGCAAATCCCAGTTTAAATAAACAAGAGATGATTAAGACTTTGTAGGGCTCAGAGTTTGGGATTGGAAGGGAACTTACCTCATCATCTTTGTACCAGGACAGGGTCTCGGCAGTCAGCACAAACCAGTACTCCTTTGCTCCTCCCTTCATGATGCCAATGTTGTTGATGGTTAACCAGCCCTTCCTGATCACCTACAGTACACACAGACATGAGTCTGACTTTGCAAATCTGGAAAGAGCTTGTAATATCAAACACTAATTATGTCATTTTAAGTGGTTTATAATCTTACAAAGTTATTGTTATTCATTTACTTTCCTGCTTTACTCTTGCTTATTCTGACAGGCTATATAAAATGGAGTAAGGTCTAACATATACCCTGGACCAGGCACCAGTCCATCACTTGGGGATCAGAAGGGGTCACTCTAACATTACTGGAGAACAAGAATCCATCTCTCTCAGACAACTCTCAGAATTTAAGTATTTTTGTGTGAACCCAGATGAATTTGTCGTGTTCAACCAGAATTAAGAGAAAAATGGCATGGTATAGAGGATGCAAAAAAGTATGTCATTTCTTTGCCTTTTATTTAGTTGCAGACAGTATGAACCCATGATATGTAATGTTTTGTCTGGTCATCTTTTTTTTTAATTCCATTCTTTAATATACATCAATTTTAAACCTGTAACGGATTCCAAACCAAGTCGGGACAGGGTCATTTAGGGCTAGTAATGCGTCACAAATATGATTGTAAGACTGCAAAAGACTGAGGATATTGGATGGCCACTGATGACCACTTTGATTTCAAGATTTCTTTGATATTCTTTTAAATAATATGAAAGCACACACAAGAATAATCAATTGACAAATGAAAAACAGCACAGTGGCTTCTTAACACTGTAAAGGAAATCTTAAGATTACATCATGTAAGCATCACATTTCATCATTATATATTTTACAGTTCTACATATTTTATGTACTGTAAATGCTTAAATGTATCACACAAAATTATACACAAAACAGCAAATAGCCCCCAAAAGTTTGAAATAAATGTAGTGCAGTAAAATTACTGAACTGTTATTACTGAATTGTATTTTTTTTCCTGTTTGGTGCTCACATAGTGGTTGCTGACAAAGTTAACATCACTGTTTGATTGAGCCAAGACTTAAAATTTATGATCAGTTGATTTAATTGAAATATCAAGACGAGACAGAGGGCAAATTGAAGACAGCTATCTTAAACACTTTCTTGGAGTATATTGAATTGAATAATTATTTTATTCTGATATTGGAAATTTGTCTGTGACAGTGACATTGCTTGCAAAGACCTTTGGTGTATAAGTGGTTAAGGATCAGTATAGTATAGTATAGTGTAGTATAGTCATGGTTAAGTCTTCCTGTAACTTCTCCTCTGAGCTGTAAGCACTGGATAATTGCAAATGCTGCTAGCGAATTTATTTATGGAAAATTGTCATCCACTTAACTTACTGACCTGATAAGACAGGGTACAGCAGAGCATTAAAACATTTTTTTAATATTTTAAACAACATCTACTTTGTTGTATTGTAGTATATTAAGACAGGTTAAAGTAATAACAAAAATATGGGTAACACTTTACAATACTGGTACATAACTAAGTATACAGTAAGAACTAAATAAAGGTTTATGTATTAATTTACTGGTAATAAACTTTTAGTTCAGTTTTACTGTATGCTTAGTTATGAACCAGTATTGTAAAGTGTTACCAAAATATGCTTTAGCTGTATTTTTCTGATTGTATTAAACATATGTTTTCTCAGCACACCAATTTTGAAAGCTGTATCATTAATTTAGATGTATTTCTATTTTTACTTCTGTTTTTTTACACCAGTCGTCCACTGTTAATCAATACTGTCCTCAAAAGTTGATAATTACTCTGTGGTGCAAATTAAATGCCCAGTGGTTTTTGTGGGTTTAAAAACCTGATGCGTTCATACAGAATTCAGCTGCTGTGAGACACCTTGACAGCTTTAAAAAAATCTCAGCCAATTAGATATAAAAATTTGATATGAATACAATTCAATAAATGCAATGCTAAGCCAGTGCCCTGACTTTAATAACATTTTACTGCCTTTATATTTATAAGCTTACTCTTACACATAAGCAAAAACACACTAACATGCACACATGCATCATTCACACAAACACACACTGCAAACTTACCATTATCTCATCCTGTAGTGCCATTGCCCACGCAACAGTAGCAAAATTAAAGGGCAGGGTTTAAAAAGAGATAATTAGGTAAGCTGAAAAAGACAGAATGAATAGAGTAGAGCAACAAGAAGCAGGAAGCAGTATACAGGAGCAATGAAAATCAGCTGAAAATATCTTAGTCAGCAATCTTAAACACTATATTTATTGTATTAGATTTGTAAAGAAATATAAATATAGTTTAAAACTGAATTGTAATCATTTAAAAAAAAATTTTTTTTCAAATAAACATGATGTTTTTATATTCAGTATGTGGGAATGTTCAAAGGAAAGGCAAGTGGTTAAGACCTGCACCTGCACCTACAAAATTACTAGCTCTTCTGGTCAATTTTCTATTACTTACTGCAAAACCCAATACAAAAATACCTAACATGCCTTAACTAATCAACAGCACTGAGGTCAGTGGTCATTGCCACAACACACACAATGTAGTTAAGAACATTTCTGAATTTCTATTTTAAACATTGTAACTCACACAAAACTGTAACAGAATGTGACAAATAACCTTGACAGTGGGATTATTATAAATAATAAGGATTACATAGCTTACATTTTTTTACTATTATTTGCCTTGCTGTGCCCCCCCCCCTTAATAAAGCTTAAACCCCACTTTGGGAACCACTTATTTGGGGAAATGAAAACTGTCAAAGTAATTTTTCACTACTTAGCCTTCAAAATATTTATGACCAGAAGAATAGCTTAATGAAGGAATAGCAAATTAATTGTTTATTGTTGCTGAATATATTTCAAAGTGTGGTGCTTACCTGATTGCCTGCAGCTTTCTTCTTACTCATCTGACTGCTTCTCTGTTGGGCACTGGTGAGCAAAAACGAACTTTTTTACCCCACATGTCACAGTACAGACTGCATACAAAAATGTGTAGATTCTTTATGTGTTCTTTAATGTGTTGATCTTACTTTGCGAAACCAATGAAATCCTCATGGTTGGTGTTCATGTAGGCCAGCTCAATGTCAATCAGAAGCATCACCTGGGAAAAAAAACATCACACACAGTTGGTTTAATTTGAATCTTAAGTCACGTAGTAGATTAGTAGATCTACTAATTTGGTGCTGACAAACCTGGTTCTTGGTGCGACTCTCTCTATCACGGATATGTTGTGTGACAATCCTCTCCATTTCCTCCCTCAGCATTGGGTACTGGGCCAGCTATTTCACACAATACAAGTCCACAGTAGATAAAAAGGATTTTAATACCGTACATATCTATAAGAATAATGAATATATAAGAAAAATGTGGAAGGTATTCTGTAGTAGTGCTTTGAATGTGTGAAGTGTATATTATAATAAAAATAAATGTGGGCTTTAGTCATATGCACTGGATGTTTAACAATAACATTAACAATAAGCAATAATGAAAAAGTAACAACATCAAAAATAAAACAATGTCAAGCATTTGATTAAATTGACTTGAAACTGTGATATATGGGTTTACCTTTTACACTGGACAATGAAGATTTTTTTATGCATCTGGGTGTGGCTTATGGATTTTGGGCTGTTGATCACAAAAATCCCCTTAAATTTTATAATAGTTTTACTAGTACATTTTGCAAAAAGCAAGCTGTTTTCAGACCAAGCATACCTCCAGTGATTTTACTGTCACAAATAAATAAATGTATACATCTTAAATAATAATACAACTATGAGAGTGTTACTAAAGTTGTGTAATGCTGGTGCCCTCTATATCATTTGGTGTAAGGTAGAATGACCACATTGTCCAACAATAACATTTTGGAAGCTGTGCGTACAGTATCATAGTGTCACCATGAATGTGGAAACTTTTCCAATGACATTTTTAAACACACAACACAGCCACATTACCAGCCCTAATAATGTTTTTTTTACCTGTCAGTACTTGGATTTGGGTGCTGAGTGGTGTCCCAAACTGCTCAGCCCACTCATTCAACACACAAGCACCAAGATAGTAACTCCATCCACATAGGTTCTCACATACACAGCAAGGCACACACTAAATACACAAATCACACTTACTTTTAAGGTTTCTTTGTGTTAAATATGTTGATTAATATTGATGTGACTCCCGTGCAAGATTAAATTCCACATATCTCAAAAATCACTTCTGGAGTGTTTGCTCAAAAATGAATAGTCGTTTTGATACCTATTGTTAATTATTACATTACTTTCATTTACATTAGATTTATTTAAAAGCTTATTAAACTACATACAGCATACCTGAACTTATTTTTGTTTACAGTTTGACACTGTCAATCATGATCTTACATTTAGTCAGGAAGCAAAACTTCTGGAGTAAAATGCTGTCTAGTTTTATATTTTGTGTTTTACTTATTCATTGAGAAAACATATTAACTGAACAAACGATTGGCCAAAGATGCTCCCAATAATGCCTTTAAACCAGAGATGCCACCCACCCATTTTGCAAACAAATTGTACAATTCTGGACAGATTATATATACACCATTTCTTCTTAGGACCCCTCAATAGGAGAAATACGAGGCCATGTTTGATGCCTTATAACTCCAAGTAAGACATGAGCTTAGTGGTAAAACTACATGCACTGTTTGTTTATTCAGCACCTTCAGTAGCAGGTAGGCTAAAATAAACAGCTTTGCTCAGAACATGCAGTTATTTTTAGGCTATTGTTCAGGTCCCCTTGTGTGTGTTAACATTAGCAATGTAGATATTATATATCATATTATTATATATTATATAACATCCTTCTGCATGCCTGCTTTTATCTGCATTTATTAATTCATTCATAACTGTCATATCGATGTTTTAATGTTCATATCAATATGAAATCGGTACGATGCAGAGCGATCACACTAGTCAAAAGAACACACAAAACAACCAAACAAAATAAAAATAAAACATAAATAAAAGCAAGAACAAGCAGAATCATCTAAAATCTGAAATCTCATGCATTTGCAGATCAATCCATGCTCATTTAGAGTATAAATGCAGAGAAATATGAAGGAAGCTGACCAATAATCAATGGACAAAAAGCAACGAATGAAAGTAAAGAGCAATCAATCCTTTCATAAAGTTCACAATGATGAGTTGAATATCTAGTGCATGTTATGAATCTTAATGCTGAATTCTAAACAGAATAAATTGAATGTCATGTTGTCTTTGATAAAAAAAATCTAAAATAGGTAAAAAGGTAGTTTCAACTAGTTTTTTCGGTTCCATCCTTGCTCAATGAGGGGGCTTTAGTTATATGTAAAGCTGCTTTGAGCAAATGATCCATTGTAAAAAAAAAAAAGTCTAAAGAAATGAATTAAGGCGGTGTCAAGACTGACAGTGGTAACCGGTTCCAATTTGTTCGATCACAAAATAATAACAAAACACAACGTTAATGCCGAGCCATACGCATAAAGAAATACTGTAGCCTGACCTTTTTAGTACACTGCCTGACTGTATTCACCAGCTCAGAGATAACCAGGTCCACACATTTCTGGCAGGGCTCTTTGATCTTAGCTATCTGTCTCTTCACAATCGTCTCGAAGGCCATGTCTGGGGTGAACAGACCAGTCCTGGACACATGGAGAGAAAAAACATTATTTGGGATACAGTGTTGCATTTCAAAGGTCAAATGATGATGTCTTTGAGAATGTTATGTTTGTTAAAAGCATTATTATGTATATATTGTGTATGTGTCACTGCAGCTGCTTATCTCGTTTTTTTTTAATTCAGTAGCATTTGTATTCTCTTCCTCAACATAAAAAGTTGAAATGAATATACAGAATAATAAAATAAAATAAAAGAGCTCTGGGTCTATACAAGTCAAATGAGCCAGATTTCTTTCTGAATGCATGACATATGAATCACTGGCCATAAACCCCAAATAAAATTTAACTGCAATTTTTACTACTGCAGTGTTCATAAGGGGGATTTTATAGTATCAGATTTCACATAGTGATGCTTGGGTGGGCGAATATGCCAGCGTTCCATCGAGGTGACTCAGATTAGTGTCCCAGCGGTGCCTATTGGCTAAATACTTTCTAAACAAGCTGTGTCTAATGAAGGTGAGGCTGCTCAGGGGATCAAACCAAGCACGATACAATGACCTTCTCAGCTTTGTGATGGATTGGTGTCCTGCCCAGGGCATTCTTTTGCTTGCACTGTGCATTCTTTGATATATAAGACAGACTCCTGCAATTCTGCTCATAACACATAAAAAATCACATGCTGCTCTTTTTAATCTATGATATTTACTGCTACTACAATAGTTCCCCTCTACCTGGTCCTGTTTATGCACTAATTCTAATAATATATTTTTTAAAAGATTACCGGTAGAGACACAGTGATTTGCATCAAATCTAACACAAGCTTAATCTGTGGAGTCAGTTAATCTGTGGAGTAAATTACACACCTGATACCATGGATATTCTTGATGGCATAGCTGATCTCCTTACGCAATTCTTTCTCATCAAATTCCATCTAAACATACAGAAGTTGCACAAGAGCTTTAATATTCTTTCTTTTTCGCAGTAGCAATATAATGCACATATATATTTGTATTTACATTATTTAGCAGACGCCCTTATTCAGAGCGATTTACAACTCATACAGTATTACAAACCAAGCAATGGTGGGTTAAGGGTCTTGCTAAAGGACCCAACTGGCAGAGGTAGGATTTGAACCGTCGACCATCAGGTTCAGAATCCAGTACCTTATTCACTAGGCTACCAATAATGCAAGAAAAAAATATTCATTGAAATCAACAGGAGTCACCTTGACCAGCTCAAAAGGGAAGCGTTCATGGAAAATCCGATTGATCCTGGCTCCACCTGACAGCTCATAGGTGTCTATCTGATCGCCTGAGCCCTCGATACACTTCTCAAAGTCTACTGCAAACTGCTGAACCATCCTGAAGGAAGACAGAGTCAGATTTAAAATGAGAAATGTGTGAACACCCATGACATGCACTAACGCACACAAGCGTACATTGACTCACTGTAGAAGAGCCTTGGTTTTGCGGGAGGGGTCATCTGGGCGAAAATTCTTGTACTCTTCTACTTCTTTCTCGATGGACAGCAACTGGCTTTGCAGCTTGTTCCTCAGTGCTGGCAGTGTGTCTCTGATATGATTGGTCAGTTGCTGAACGTAGAGAAAGTCATTTGACCATATTAATTCATTTAGCAAACTCCCCTATCCAGATTAATTTATAACTAAACAACCTTACAAGAAATTGTGGTTTAAGGGCCCAAGGACTCAGTAGGGGTAGCTTGTAGAGATGTGATTTGAATCCTTTATCTACCAGTCCAGAGTCCAGTATCTTAAACACTGGGCCAGCACAAAATGGAAGTGTACTGTACAGTCAATTTTTGGCTCTTTGAAAGTCTGAAAGCCAAGCTTTTTTGTATTTGTGTAACAAAAGTATATGTTTACTATGGCATCTATATTAGATACAGCTGGTTAACAGATTGTTAACTCTAATATCTAATCTTATTTTTATATGAATGTAACATGGTCGTTGATGCTAGACAGGCTGGTCTGAGTATTACAGAGCTGTTGATCTGCTGGGATTTTTAAGTCAAGTCAAATTTATTTATATATAGCGCTTTTTACAATAGAGCATTGTCTTTTTTTTTTATTATTATTATTTTTTGAACACAGCAATAAGGTTTACAGAGAATGGGCCATAACAGAAAATATTCTGGTAATGTACTGGTTCGAAAGGCAACAGTATATCAAATCAACACTTATTATAAATTAGGTATGCAGAAGAGCATCTTCGAATGCAAAACACATCAAACCCAGCAGAAGACCACACCAGGTGCCAATCCTGTTAGTAAGGATCAGGCTACTGAGGGCTCACCAAAACTGGACAATAGAAGACTTGGGAAAAGGGGTCTGGATTTCTGCTCCAACATTCTGATAGTAGGGCCTTAATTTGGCGTAAGCAACATGAAAATATGAATCCATCGTGCCTTTGTATCAACGATTCAAGCTAGTGTTCGTGTAATGATGTGCTGAATATTTTTCTTGGCACACTTTGGACACCTTAATACCACCTTAATACTGGCACCTTATTGAATCTATGACAGAAAGAATATAAAGGCACTTCTGAAAGCTAAAAGGTGCCCAAACTAGTGCCAGCAAGGTGTTCCTAATGAAGTGGCAAGTGAGTGTACATATCTTTTGCACTCACCAATAACACCATCTTTAAAGTTTGCTGAATACATTTCTTTATTTTGTATTATTTTGTTGTATATTGTTTATAAACATCTGCTTTCACATAAGCCATGTAAAGACTGCTTTTTGTGAAGCAGTGGAAATCTAGGTCCAAGATTTGTATTAAAGCATCCCTACTTGTGCAAAAGGTAAACATGTAAATTGTTGTTTTACCAACAAATAAAAATGCTAATAATAATATCGTAATACATGTTTGAGGTGTTAGAATTTAACAAATGTCCTCTAGAAAGTTCACTGAGGCCCCCTGGTGGGCAACTGCGCATGGTTGAAAACCTTTGCATCCTTGTTATGTGTACAATTCTAACTCTAACTAGTAAATGTCTCTCTGTGAAAGTAGTTCCAAAATATTCAACCTGATTAAGGACTTTCTGCAGATATGGAGTGCCCATACGGTCAGCCAGGTGGCGATAGGATGGGTGGCTGAGGAAGAACTTTCTCTCGGCCGCCATAGCAGCGTTGATATCCTTCTTTCCATCAATATCCTTCTGGCTGCGGTTCACTACTCCAATGTAGCCTAAAGAAGAAATAAACTAGTAAGCTGGACTTGTTCAGTTCATGCATGTTGCAGTGCTTAGCCATTTTCACTGCAGTGAAAATCATAGTTGGACAAAGCATGTACACTGCTGGGTAAAAACAAACTGTCCAAACCCAAAATTGCTTAATATTAATGGTTTAAAAGTCAGAAAAAATAGTCAGTCAATTAGTAAAAGTGAAATAAATACAAAGTAACTTGGTGTATCATAGCCTTTCCCTTAATTAAGACTTTTTGTTTTATTTGAGTCAGTGTTGTTTTACTTAAAGGTAATGATTCAATCAATTGACGAGTTGTTGACAAATGTTTCCCAGTTAGTGTGTGTTTAATGTAGAACCCAATATTCTCTTTAGGTTTAAAATCTGGACTCTGTCTATACCAAAACATGAACCTGATTAAGCCACTACTCCAAGGTCTTTGCAGTGTGCACAGGACACACTACCATGAGATGTATTCTATTGTATTTCTCACTAGATTTTCAAAGACACCTCTCTGGAACGTCATCATGTAAACTCATCACTCTGCTGAACCTCTCTCAATTAAGCTTTCCATATTCTGCCAGATACTTCATTCTATTTTTGATGTTTTGCTTAGATGGCAATGCTTTTTAAAACATCTTCTGGGCAGATAACCTGTGTTACATAACCTCCTGGTTGCTGTTCTTGTTTTCTGAGGACTTGAATTCTGCTGCCATTTCTTGAAGGTTATTTCCTTTTTTTGAGAACTGTACATTTCAGCAGGTGGTCATCTCTGTTTCAGGAGGCCTTGCCTTGGCCCTTGCAAATCCTGTCTTTTTGGCAAAATCAACTGTTGTTTTAAAGCATCAACATATTCTCTTTATAGCTGATAGTGAATTTGGGATTTGCTGTGTCTTTAGGGTCTTGTAATTTTTGGAATAGCTGCAGTCGGCATAAAAAAGATCAGCTATGCAGTTTTTGACAGCAACCGCATAATATTTTGTGCTCTTGTGCAGCAAACCTTCACACGTTTACACTAGGATTCACAAGACTAAATATTATATAGATATAGATATCTCTACCTGTAGATATCTGTAATGTCGTGTTCTGTTCAAGAGCTTGTTTTCAGACTTGTGCTTGTTTTTCAGGGCTGCATTAGGTGTAGCAGATTACCAACGAGTTATATTATATACTAACAGATACTAATATAAAAAAACAACACATAATATATTTGGAATATTTTGAAAACCCAGATATGTCTTCATTTAAATATTTTAAAATATTTTTATAAAATATTATCAAACATTTAAATATTTTCATGATTTTTATCTTTGTATGCCAGAAGACTATGTTAGTGAATTCCACTGTTTCCAGCTCCCCAAAGTTACGTTTTATTTATGTCAGGAGTGACATAAAAAACTTTTACTAATTATAGATATATTATTGGCCTTATTATACTACTGTATTATACTTCTCACAAAAATTGTAAACTAATTAAATATTTCCTATTTTTTGTGAGAACTGTATTTATCTTTAACAAAGACAATTAGAGATCCAAGCTACATTATGACACAAGGGCTGAGTGAATGTTATGACTGATTCTTACCTCTACGCAAAGGAAGGAGCTTGTTCTCCAAGATTTCCCGCGCATCTGTGCCCTCATCCATCAGATCCAGTTTAGTGATCACGCCAATCGTTCTCACTCCTGCTCAAAAGAAACAAGTTCACTGTATACATGAGCTACAACGCACAGTCACACAGGTCCATAAAGGCATGGTTGGGTGAGATTGGTGCTGAAGGACTTAACTGGCCCACACAAATCCATGACCTTAACACATTTGAGATGATCTAAAACAAAGATTATGAGCCAGGCCCTCATCCAACATCACTGCTGGACCTCACAATAGTTCTTTTGGACGAAGGGACAAAAATCCCTGAGACACAGCCCAAAATCCAAAAGCTTTCCCAGAAGAGTGGGGGCTGGAAGCCCTGGTCCAATATTAATGTCTGTGAATTTAGATATCATATTTTTTTGAGTTGTTCCAGTGTTTATGTTCACATAATATATTTTATTTACATAATAACAGTATTTTGTGTTCTATATACATTCAAAGTAGCAAAGCACACTCATATAAAGTAAAATAGGTCCTATTGGGATATATTACAATTTAATCACTGGCAAGCAACTTGAGCACACACCTTGTGGGTCCACCTCCTTGGCAATTTTGAGGGCATCTGAGTTGGCCAGATCAGAATTGGCAGGTGATACAGCCAGCAGCAGGCAATTCTCCTTGGTGACAAATTGCATGAGCATGTCCCTGATCTGGAACTCAATATCAGCAGGCTGGTCTCCAACTGGAACTTTGGTCATCCCGGGCAAGTCCACTAGGGTGAGATTCAAGACTGGAAACAAAGGTATAAAGCGTTTACAGTGAGTAAGGTAAGGATGTGTCACATTAAAGCTAGATGTGGCATAAAAATACAATAATTTTTGAGCTGCACCATAAGTGGGTTTAGGTTTTCCTCATTTTAAGTAGCACATGTGCATGTCACAGGTCCAGCTTATATTCAAATCATGGTGTATGTGTGTTACCATGAGGGGAGTAAACTCTCAGGTTGATGGGTACTGGAGAAATTCCCTTGTTCTGTCCAGTGATGCGGTCTGTCTCCGCTTCAATCTCCTGACGTACTTCATCAAAATCTGTAAATTTTTTCCCTTTGCAGTGCAGGAACTCAGCATACTCTGTAAATTAATTAAAATAACTTTAATCTTTTTATAAAAACAAGACTATTAATGTATGTGTGCAGAATTTTGGCCCCCTTTTTCTTTTTTACCTGTACACGCAAATGAGTCAAAACATTATGACCTCTTACAGATTGAAGAACTGATATTATTGATCATCTCATTACAACTGTCAAGTTTTATATGAGCAAACAGTCAGTTGTCCTAGTCTACATCTAGTCTGTGTTAGGGTTCCTACCTCCTGTCGCTATTACAGAGCTATCGGTGGGGCGGCCCTTATATCCGCTATCTCATTATGTCTCGATCCTGAACAGCTGAGCCATGGC
>JAVSBV010000079.1:3588310-3607246 GCA_033117975.1 Parotocinclus spilosoma | reverse complement strand
CATTATATATAAAACATTTAAATGTATTAAGTCTATGAAGAGATGGGAGAGGAAGCATCTTTGGCATGGCTGATCGTTCGGTCTGATTTCATATCCCATAGCAGGGTCACCGTTGGAGCAAGAACCTCGAAAAAGAGGAAATGATACAGGGAAAGTGACATCTCTGAATACCCCAGCAAGTAATGGTTGATGATCTTTTAGACTATACCTGGAACATGGCTGCCATCTTAAAAGCTGCCATACTGGAACAAGGGCCAAAATTTCCAATGGGAAGGTGGTCATGTAGCATATCGAAAAATACCAAAATTGTCTTAGAAATCGATTGCCAAAACAGATTTGCAACATATGTTGTGGTTCAAAAGTTATCAACGATGGAATTGACGATTCTGATGTACGGGGAACACAGCTGATATATCATAACCACAGACACAGACAACAACCCAGACACCCAGAAAGATCCTCAATTTCACACAGCACCATGACGCTGCACACCACGTGTCCTGTGACTTTTGACTCACCCTGTCTCGCCAAAGAGTGACTGTGTTCAGTATTTTTTATAATAATCAGTAGATCATCTAATGTAATCTTTTTTCTGTTCGTCTGATTTTAAAATAAAATATAGATACCCTAAACAAAGTTGTTAAAAGTGTCTAATAAGGGGAGCTCTTTCAATGTCAAATTTATGTTTAACCAGCAGGTGGCGCAAATACTTTACTAAAACACACTAACATACTTCTTACACACTAAAACTTCCTGAACAGAGTTTAAGATGTAAATGAATTTGGTTGGAAAAGGAACTATTCATATTTACATACAGACTCTGTGCTATAAACTTTTCTTCAGTGGTACAGAGAGTAAACAGTGACGTGTAATAAAATAAAAAAGAATAATAACAATAAAGCAGGTTAGCAAGATAATCTGACACACATTTGGGATAAGTACAGTTTGGTCTTCCCCCTTGCACACCTATCATCTTGTGGTGTAAAAATGACAGTAATAAATTAAAAAGTAACTTTAAATCCTAAATTATGTTTTAGTCTTAAAAAGTGACTTTCCATACTGTGTAGGTGATATGATGATATACTGCTATATTAATTGTGACATGTTAACATCACGTAAAACGCCATTTAAGTTTAGATATTTGGCTTATCCATTGACAACTAATCTTAAGTGACTTCAACCCGGGTTTTTCTGGTTTATCCCATTGTGATTCGCTGTTCAGTGGTGTGCTTTTCTAACTTATGAGACTTTATGTCCCATTGATGTATTAAGTTTGTCAGCAATGCTTCTCCTAAAATTATATTAAGAATAAAAAAAATTAAATGAGCCCAATAGTTGACGTAAACGTTTGAGCTTAAAGGAGCTAAAGCTAAGTTTGTTATGAGAAGTTCATTGCAAGCTCAGCTTGGTGTTTAAACCTGAACTATATGAGATGCCTGAGGTCCATCTCTAAGCATGAGGATGTACAATTGTTATCATTTTAGCTGAGTGATTGAAGACATATAATGCTTTGTTTCACATTTAAGCATGTTTATTTCCTGGCCAGCTTCCTTTCTCAGTCATGTGGTATCTTTCCCAACTGGAATATAGTTATTATAAATATTATTACTATGTATATTATATTATTATTATGTATAATTTATAATAATAATAATAATAATAATAATAATAATAATAATAATAATAACATATAATACATAAAGACATTAAACCAGAGAAACTGATGCTATGGGTGAGAAATGTTTAAGATCTGTTTAAGATCATTTTCAGAACTCAGTTTTTCAGTAGCATAAAAACATCAGAAGCAAGATGTTGGAATGTTGATCTAAGCATCATGAGACTCAAAGTGAGATTACTGGGGTCTTTTTGCTTGTCTAATTTTCTCACCATTTGATCTAATGGTTGTCAAGGAGAAACTAAAGAGAGTCCAATACCAAATGTATAATTAAATTTGGTTCCAGCCTTGTGCCCTGTGTTGCCCATTAGATCCTGATTTTCCACAGCTCTCCACTGGATTAAGTCGATATGAAAGTGATTCAATGAATGATATCCAGATTATCATAAAGTAAAATGGTAATTTCCAACAAAACCTATTTGTTCTTGGTCAGGTGGTTAAAGGTTTCATATAAGAAATGGAAATTCACCTTTTAGCGTCTTCTTTTCTTTTTCTCGCCTCTCTTCATTACTTTTAATCTCTTTTTTATGTTCCCATTTTTCCTTTCCTCTTCTCTTCTCTTTTCTTCTCTTCTCTTCTCTTCTCTTCTCTTTAATGAAGATGCCCAGCTGACTGACCAAATCTTTAACCATGACTAAATTCATGATTTAATAATGTTGTAAGCAGTTTCTTTGGACCTAGTTAATTATATGAACACATGGGAACCAACAGTACTTTATGAGACCAATCTATGTTGGTCTTTAGTAGATTTAAATATATTTGGGAAAGATAGTGGAAAGGTCAGCCTTTGTGCCTCATCAAACAGTTGTTTCTTAAAAGAGAGCTAGAAATACACAGGCAATGATTTGTCATCAGAAGCAGGCCTGGTAATTTCCAATTTCATGGGAGACAGAGAAAAGGTCGGGCCAGGCAGCCACAGCTGGGACAGTGTGTGTCCACTGCGGGCCAGGCATTTATCTCAATACTGTGCTGTGGGCCTCTCGGTGTGGGGGGGGACGTGTCTTCTTGACTCTCTGACACCCGAGTGTCAGTAGCAAGCATAAGCTGCAGAATCACAGCCATTCATGAAGGAGACTCTTCAGTGGCAGCTAAAGGGCTTGTTGTTCAGGGTGAGCCAAGTTCAGAGGGTCGGGTTGTGCTGAGATTTGCTGGTGTCATGCTTGTTCTGCGCTTTGATGTCTCTTTAGGGCAAATATGGGCCTTTTCTCACACCCTTTGCAAGTGTCAGTCATTTTAGTGAACTGCTTGGGTTAAACAGTTGTGTCTTGTCAATGCCACCAGTGTGAAATCAATGATGTGGACAAATAATCTGCCGGTTGCATACCTCTTTATATAACCCATCTACTTTTGGCCTTGTGCTTGCATGTGAGGTTTTTTGGTCTTAATCCTTATGCTTTTAAGCTGAAGTGTTTATCAGCCCAAACACAGTGCACATTTGATGGTCTTTGTTTTGTAAACATGCTTCAAAACATCATAAGTTAAGAGGCTAGCTTTTATTTTCTCTATTATCTGATTGTTTTAATGAACACACAACAGGTTCTATGCTAGTGGTTCAGAGGGTGCCATTTACTGCCATTGCCCTAAGGGCATCTTTTGGCATCATACTGAGGACAGCACCCACACCCTGACCCCTCCACACTTCCTACTGAATTTAAAAATGTTCAAAAAGTAGCACTGCCTCATCAGTGTTGGATAAACACAATAATCTCTTTGATCAGTTTAAGGATTACCTTTTGATGGTGATAGGGAGAAGAGGGGTGGATGGAGAAAAAGAATAGGTTGTAGCGTAGAGGAAGTGAGACCTACCTGAATGTTGTTTTCTTTTGTCTTGAAAGGTTTTGATTGACAAGACACAAAGAGACCTCAGCCTGAGGGAGATATGCACTTAATTACCCCACACTCAGATTACTCAGGGGTCAGGTATTCATTCAAGGCCATATGATGTCATTCTAATTAGTAGTATAGCATATTTCTAGGAAAACACAAGTAAATGTTATGAGGAAGCGTTAAATGTAATTAGCACTAGCCTAGACAGTACCTTAGTCCTACAACCTTAAATCAGATTCAATTAAACTATATTTTCAATTTTTACTTGCAAATTTTTCCCCTTACAACATTCACATAAATAAAAAAGTCAACAGTTATAAAAATGCCAGCATAATAAACATGAAAGATATCATTCTCTTGTCAGTATTTCATATCTCCAACTACTGCTTTAATTACATCCATCAGTCTCTAGTTTCATAAGATATGACTGCACATGAATTAAAAGTACTGACTAAAGAATTATATAACACATAAAAAAATAAAAGCAAATGGCATTACACTCAACAGGCACTCAGTTTAATAATTAATAATTTTATTTATTCATTCAATGTCTTCCACTTATCCTAGAGAGCCGGTGCCCAGCCAGTGGCACAGGACGCAAGGCAGGAACAGGGCAGTCTCCAGTCCATCATAAGGCACATTCGCACAAACTCATACACACATTGAGTCTCAAACTCATACACACATTCATACACTAATGGCAATTGAAAACTCTGATTAACCTAACACACATCTTTGAAATGTGAGAGAAAGGTACCTGAAGAACACCCACAAAGACACGGAAGAACGTCCAAATTCCACACAGGTGGAGCCCAAGGTCAGGATTGAACCAGGGATCTAGGAGCTGTGAGGTGGCAGTGCTAACCCTGTGCTCCGTTTATTAATACAGCCTGTTATTCAGAGGAACTTCCAATAAGCCTGTATGGGGCAGTTGTTTGCTGAGTGATTTTGTTTCTGGTCAATGAGATAATTATTGGGGATTATTTCATTAGGATATTGTTTAGGGTGTGTAATACTCACCAGTGGAAATGGTTGCTCTTGCACTGTTGTGAGAACACATCTCTAAAGGTCATCGAAACTGAAGTATTAGTAAATATTACACTTTTATTTTAATATTACACGTATTACAATGGAGCATTGTCTTAAAGCAGCTTTACAATATTATATTATTTTAAAAGGCCAAATTGAGCAAGCCTAGGGAGACAAACTCTTTGTGCCATTGTTTTTCTTTTAGGAATTTTATAGGTTTATCTATATGTAGTATGTTGTCAATTTGTTTGACCCATTAGCAAAAAATCAGTATTGCTATAGACTGTTGAATATCATACTTATCTACGATAATACATATTTTACATATGGTCACCACCCTACTGTCAGTATTTGGAAGTTTTCATATTACATGACATCTGTGTCCAACTTGCTATTTCCTCTCTATATGCCCTCCCTTCCTTTCCTTTTTGCCCATTATGACCACGGCTCTCTCTTTCTCTCCATTCTCTCACTTCTCTCTTTTTTCTTTCTTTTCTCTGGGCTCACAGGGATTCAATTGAAGAGCAATGAGGCAGTTAATGTGCAAAAAGATAGAAATTTACTTGCTTTAAGTTCATGCTGCAAGCCTTTCTCAAAGAGAGCATTCAGTTGCCTGCCGCTTCACAAAATGGGCTGATTGAATAAAGCCTGTACGCAGGTTCCTAGCAGCTACATGGTGCTTCAGTTCACGGTCCATTTGCCTCCAATGCTCTTCTCTCTCAGCTTCATATTTTTTTTTCATCCTTCTTTCTCTTTTAGTATGGCATCTCAAAACATTCTAGCTGTGGAGGTCGAAATGAAATGCATTGATACTGGCACACGAACCAATTTGAGCCAGGAACTGTGTGTGAATATTTAAAGAGAGAAACGAGAGGCATTTGAAATTTGTGTTTAGATCTTCAGATTTTTATCTGCTTTACAATAGATTCCAGCAGAGAATTTGATGCATTTACAATCACATCATTTCAGTTCAAATATTCCAAGAGGCTTATATTTTTAAATTGATGGAATATGCTTAATAATAATGACTTTGCTACTGCATTCAAATGCTTTTCCTTCTTTTGTACCTCATTGAAAACTGGTGCAGGGCCATGGAAAAGGATCTTGACGCAGAAAGCCGGTAATGCCTTCTGAGTGAGTTTTTCTTTCCTTTTAACGCTCAGCCTTACACTAACTACGGTTAGGAAGGCCAACAATCGAAACTCATTCAGTCTTTGCTCCACTCCAGTGCTCAAGCAACAATTGCCTTTATCAGAGATGCAATCACATGTTTTCTTCCATTGACTGTTACACTTTCTCATAAGATCAGGTATACGTGACCTCACAAACAAAGTGATACAAAGAAGAATTTGACCCCAGCAGTGTGTCACTACCTGACTGCCAGTCTCTCTCTCTCTCTCTCTCTCTCTCTCACCCTCTCTCTCTCTCTCTGAGTGAGTGAGTGATGGAAGTGATTTTTGTGCCACCAGCAATTCACCATTGATCAGTTTGGCAAGCTCTGAGAAATTGAACAACTATCACAGAGACATGCCTATCTAACTACTTTAAGCTCCTCAGAACAATGCAGCTTAGCTATTGGAGGAATTTGTAGGTTTCAATTGTATCATTTTAGCAGCTAAACTGATTAGTGCTATTTAGTGCTATTTTGTTTTTCTTTTTTGTGTAATGTGAAGAAAGAACTTTTAAGAAGCTTTGATTTAAAAACAAATGCCAGTCCCTCCAAACAGATCACCCCATTATCTGTGAGCTTCCAGCTAAAGAGAAGGACCTAAAAGATCTTATACATGGTGAGTCAAAAGACACAGGACACAAAAGTTAGCACCACAGAAAGTTCAAAATGTTTGATGTTCTTCACAGGAAACTGAAGATGGAATTGATGATTCTGATGTCTGGGGAAAGTAGCTGCTGGATAATAGCTGCAGGTTGCAAGGTTACAACGGAAACTATAAATAAAGGCCTCTCTTAAATTTGTTAATATTACTGTTAGTGAGTCCACTATCAGGTGTGCAGGACTGCAAGAAAAAAAACACTGGTCTCCAAACAAACTGCCCATCACACGGCACAGGGTCAATCCAGAACACTACTAGAAGCATTTTGTGGGCAGATGATACCAAATTAGAACTTTGTCTAAAGGAACAAAAATTAACGACAAAGAGGGTCACACCAGATACTGAAAGCAAAGGTTCACATAGTTTTGTCATTAACATATACGTAATACTGGAACATTTTTCTCAATAAATCAATGAACAAGCATAATATGTTTGTTTTGTTATGTAATTGGGTTCTCTCTTAAGACTTCTTCAGGAAAATCTGATGATGTTTTAGGTAATATTTATACAGAAATATTGAAGAAATTTTAAAGGGTGTATAAATTACAGGCACCACTGTTTTACTCAATCTGTGAATCACATAGAAAATGAAATACAAAGTACATAACAGAATCATCTTTAAAACAGATCAAAAACAATCTAGGGTCCTTAAGTCTAAAATAACCTATCTGAAAAGTCTGCTTAGAATCAGGGCATGGGCTCGATCAAGCTTTTAGAACTTATCAGAACAAATGGATCAAAATCCTTCTTTTTTATTGAGAGACTGCAGAGCCAAATCTGTTTTATTCACTCTTTATTCACTGAAGAAGCAGCAGAATTAATAGAATCCACAGAAATACAGAAGACTGCTATGGATTTCTTTACTAAACTGTACAGTAGTGAGTATACAATAAATGAAGTGCTTGCTGTCGACTCCTATAAGGCCTTTCAAAGTGCTCTAATGCAGAGCTTCAGCAGAATTGATTTCTGCTCTGCGTTATATGGAAGATGGAAACGCACCAAGTATTGATGAACTTCCTGCAGAATCTTTTAAGACTTTTTAGGCAGATTTGGATGATGATTTGCTTGGAAGTGCTTGGATGAAAATATAATTTATGGTCTTCTACCGGTGAGTAGGAGCAAAGCAGTAATTACTCTATTAACTAAAGAAAGAAGACTTACAGGAAATTAGGTATTGGAGATTGGTAAGCTTATTATGCACTGACCTATTTTATTTTGACACTCTTGTGTACTGATAAGGTCAGGTTTAGACAATGTTTGTTTGTGTAGAAATATCTTGCCCATTTGATATTAATTATCTTTATCAAATTTGGTTAGAAAAATGTTTTGATAGAATTTAACATCACCAGCTTTATAAGATGTTAGAAGTGTTTGGTTTTAATAATGAGGTTTTACTAATATGATAGGAGCAGTGCACCAAAACACTGACAGTGTACTCAAAATCTTTGGTCCTTTGTGCAGCCAGGATTATCCATTATAAACTGTCATTGATTTAATTATCTTGAGTGGAGAATTTTGCAATGCCCAGTAACTGTTGACACTTTTGTTTTTGTAAGACATCCTAATATTAATGATAAATGCATATTATTTTCTGAGAAAATAAAGCCACTGTGGATATAATGTGCTTGCTATTCAGAAAATGTGGAGAAAACTGCACACCACAGACTATATTTGGGGCAGGTTACAATAAAAAACGAAGGGTGAAGAGGCAATTACTCAATTTCATAGTTGGCCAAACAAAACTTGCCATTTATAAGTAAAGCACAGAGCTTTATGATGGCTGTTGGCCGGCCTGCAAAGTATTATGATCGACTTTTTTGGATTCCACAAGCTGTACTTTTCTTACCCCAGGAAGGGGGGGACAAGGTATAGTAAACCTGTCAATAATATTTAACAAAAGGTTGATGTCTGGATCCCAGGCCACTTTCTTGTGGACCGCAAACAACTACATTGAAATGAATTAGCTTTGTTTAATTGCGGACTTTCCAAAACCATGGGGTTCGAGGACAGAGAGCAGTAGAACATTAACTCAATTTACTGGTTGCTGGAGGAACTTCTCCTTAAAGGAGCATGTCTGGATGTGTTCATGTTGAATGCACCTGGTATTGCTCAGATGATGTGCACGTCTAGAGTGTTAAAGTTATTGCACCTGGTGAAAACAGCAAGGCTGGTTCTGAACAACGTACAGGCAGCAGTGTCGGCAGTAGACCAGAGATCAACTTGACACATTAAGAAGAACACTTTTTCAGAAATGGAATGTTAAGATGGTGCTCAATAAGGCGTATTCTTTCAACTTGGACATACTCCAGATTTAAAGGACCACTTAGGTCCACGCTTGAATCTAAATGGTCTGCAGGACTTTTTACACATATTAAAAAAAAACTTTATGTATTAATACTGTAAGAAGTTTTAAAAGTAAAGTTCTGATCAAAATGCGCCTTAATTTTGAAAAGGGATACAGTGGGGGAGGGTTTGAAAAGCAAAAATTGAGGATTGTTAACTTCGATCTTCAATGGAAAATTTTACAATGCCCGGTAACTGTTAACACATTTGTTTCTGTAATAATTATTTAATTGAATAATTGTTCCTATAATAATGACAAAAGTATTTTATGTTATGAAACCTAAAACCACTGTTTTTGGCACATAATGACCATAGTCCTTATTTGTGGGACAGACTACAATAAAAAGTGGCAATTCCTCAATTAGATAGTTGGGAAAGACAAAGCTTGCCACTTATACACAGAAAATAGATCTTATCACAGTATAATACCTCTATTTAGCTTCATCTGTAAAAGCTTGAATTTCAGTTGACATTAGACAAACTAGACAAATAAATGATGAATTTAGACTTTTTTAAACAAGAATGATGCATCTAAATGTTTTTGTACGTGAGGAAGATTTGGGTTTTACCATTGTGTATCATTATTTATTCATTCAATCATTCATTGTCTTATCGGATTATTCTAGTCAGGGTCACAGTACAGTCGCTAGATAGCCAGACAGACCCTAGACACTGCCAATCCATCATATGGTACATACACTCACACACTAAGGGCACTTTGGAAAAAACAATTAACCTAACATGCAGACCTTTGATATGTGGGAGAAAATATGAGTACCCGGAGAAAACTCATTCAAGCATGGGCATTAATTAATGTTTATTGCATATTCTGTATTTTTTTTTTTCTGTTTTTGGTCGATATGTCATAGTCCAGGGTGGTTGATCAAATAAATGTTCTTATAATTTTATCTACAACACGAGTCCAAATTTAAAAAACACAAGGAAAGGTCATTTTTAAATAAGAAGTTTAATTAATTACAATAGCAGAGAGTCTTAATACAGATATGTTGTGTAATTTACAGGCCCAAAACAGTGCTAAACATGTGCAAAATCTGTATCTAATCCTTTATACCTGCTAAAAAAAAGTTACTTGTACTTGTCTAGGGTATTAAAACGTCCCAGGACTTTTGAGCGTCTTTTTTTGTCAGGTTATAAATTTCAAGTAAATTACCATTACACCATCATATAGTAGCACCCCTGGTATGCTCATTTGCTGCAGACCCATCAGACCTCTTGAAATTCTGCCAGTGGGAACTTTGTGGTGAGATAAGACAAAGAGGCAGTAGTGGAACTTAGCACTATAGTAGGATTTCATAGACAGGGAGTCAGCTGTCAGACGCACAGGCAATACTTGACTTAGATGCCCAAGACTGACATTGGCAGACAGAATCGTAAGCTACAGACATATACAGACAGAACCAGCATGTAATCCAATATTAAGATGCACAAATGAAATGAGAAGAATTCAGCTCACCTTGATAAATGACACAATGGCCATGTGATTAACAACGCTCATAGCCACTATAACAACAATTATTAAGAATTGTTTCTTATATTTAGAGTGTTGTTGGAGCTTTTATATTTAGAGTGTTGTCCAGAAGCCTTTGTCAAGAAGCCCCAAATACTACACTTAAATCAAAACCAAATTATTAAATTGCAGTAGAATTCAGATTTTGCCATAACTGTTTCTCAACCCAATGGAAAATAGATTCCTGTGTATTTACTCATTGAATGTTTATTATAGGAGAAAACTTGGTAGTGTTATTTAATGGAGGATGTACAAAGTAATAAAATAAATAAAACAGTAAATAAAAACACTTGCACTTGCACCCAGTAATTGACATTTTCTTTAGAGTTCTGATTGTATTAAACCTCTAAATTATTGTTATTATATAAATTACTATTCTACTTAAATGTGCACTCTTTTATAACTCATTGAAAACAGAAATCATAAATTAATGTTTAATAAAATGAACTTTTGTGAACGGTTGTGATGTGTTGGGGTTTTTTTAAAGATAAAAATAAATAAAAATAAAATAAAAATAAAATAATATAAATTTACAATCAACATTTAAATTTCTGCCATTTTTCTTTTTATTAATCACCAAGACTTCATAAACATTTTTAAAACTTAAAAGTACCAACAGAAAATTGCAAGGGTTCGAAGGGTTTATTTTTTAACAGAAGGAACTGAGCACTGTCCAGCTTTCTGGCCTAGCCTCTTTCATCTACACTAGTAAGCACATTGTTCCTCACAAACCCCATGGTAACATTAATGTATATTGCAGCTATTATTAACAATGATAAAGAATTTTAATAAGTATTAGAACCATTGTTTAACCACAAAACTGTCTTTTTGTGCTGCTTTGCCTTTTTCTCTGTCTTCTCCATTCATCCAAAGGGCATGAATTCCCATAAAGCACTCAGGGAAAGAAAGAAAGGGCACAAGGCTGCAATTTTTTTTCTCCAACAGGGTCTTCGGTTCTATTGTGTGTTCTGAGAGAAATCCCTCTGATTGGCTTGGGGACAGATTGCAAGTAGGGAGACTCCTCCTGGCTGCCTTCAATCACTACACCACTTAATTTATTTGAAGTTTTAATCTAATTATTAACTATTTTGGGAGAGATAATAAGCTTTGAGGCTGTAATAAGCGAGTGGTATCCCAGCACTCTTTGGTCATTCAGAGCTCTGGCACAGAGGCCAGCTTTGGGAGGGAGTGAGGTCCCTAACAAAGCCCTTGTCCAAAAATATTTTGTCAAGTCTTTTACGTGTCATTCTAATAGGGCTTACATTTGGGGTGCTGAAAGGAGGCGAGAAAGCCGCTTTTAAGGCTTGATTGGCAACTGCAAGCATGCTAAATGCAAATGAGGCCCAGATGGATGGAAGATTAGCGTGGACATATTTTCCCTGCTTTTTCCCTACACAGTGACAAAAGTTTGCCCCCCCTCACCCTAAACTTCTCAGTGCACCACTTTTGCAGTCTGCCACTCCTGCTTCCAGCCCTAAGCCCCTTTTAATGCTCATTTCATACTATTAATAACCCGGCTAATAGAACCCCCCTATTCACACTGAGAAGGAGGACAGTAATTAATTCATGGGATCCAGCCCCTTGATCTGGCTATAGGAGGGGCCTTTGAGGAGGTCCAGAGGATGTGTGTACAGGGAATGAAAGTTGAAGAAGAATCCCTCAGTATGTTCTTGGTAACACATCGTTAACAGATATATGAGTGATATCAAGATTCAGCTCTGAAAATGCACTTCTGGATTCGAATTTGGGACATTTGTTAATGGATTTGAAATAAACCAACTTGCATATGTGAATGACTAGATAAGTTGTTTTTAGTAGTAGTTCTAAGTGTGTGTACATGCAGAAGCAGAATGGTAATAGGCTCAGCCTCCGTATGGAGCTGGTGGGACAGAAGGTGTGGTATACATGACAAAAGCAAGCCATGAAATTCAATTACGAAAAGGGTCTGTCTGTGATTTCACAGCCTTCACTGAAAAGAATGGCTTTTGATAGATTGGTACTCCTATTTACAACCCATGAAGGCATTGCTTGTCATTAGCAAGTGCCACACCTCCGGATCCTCCTTTGCCTTTTTCTCATCCTCAACCATACTCCATCTCTCTCCAACTTTCTCTCTCTGTCTCCCTGCCTCTTTGTATCTCGTTCGCCCTCTCAGCTGGTCGTGACTAAACAAACTGAAAACAGAAGTGTTGCTTTTTCCCTTCGTTGTTGAAGATCCACTAACTAGGCGTTTGTCAGGTTTTCTGTGATCACTGAGAGTTCATGTAAACACAATAGCCAGGCTGTATTCAAGTTCACTATACAAACCTATATTTTGGAATTCATATCAACTTTTCAGGTGCATACAGTACTACAGTACTGTGTAAAAGACTTAGGCCACCATTAGATCAGGTATACCTTTGATTTAGCATTCGCGGCCTTTCCATTTTTTGCTTTCTCAGTCACAAAAAGTCATGTGATTATGTAAGTGTTGTCTTATTCCCTGCCCTTATGTCTTTACAGCCCAGTGCATATGTCACATCACATCACCTTTAAATCAAATTGTAATATGTATTGTGTTGTGTCACTCCATATCCCATATACGCTTAAATATTTCTTTAGAATAAATCCATAATCATTCATTTTAAAACACTACAGTCAAAAATAATAATAGTTTAAAATATTATACAGTACCCAGGTTTTCCCCCGTCCTGTTATCCTAACACATTTTTACTTCTGAAAATTATGGATCATGCCACAAGTTCACATGTTCAGTAGGAAGTTGTATCATGTGGATCTTCTGAAGTCCAAGGGAAGATCAAAAGTAAATTCTCTCTTATTTTGTTCTGTGTATTTGATGATATTGTAACTATCACTAAGAAGTCATAGTTATACCAGATACCATTATATACTGATACCATTTTTGATGTTATTTGTTTATTGTAAATATACATAGGTCTGGTAAATTCATTTGAAAGTGCTCAGTGCTCTAATGCTATTGGTATGGATGCCATGAAGCTACACTAAATGTATTTGCTAATTCTGTGCTGAAGCTAAGTTCTGTTACTCATACAATGGGTAACATGACTGAGTAACAGTAATGGGAGAAACAATGTAAAAATCAAACAGTTCCAGAGATTACTCGTTAGTAATTCTGAATAGTAAGATTAGTGTGTTCTTAAATACAGTGTGGAAAACAGTAAAGAAAATCCAGTTACAACAAGCAAATGACACCCATCTAGCAAAATGTCTCAAATGTAACTGGTGAGTGCTTTTAAGGACTGTGCTGAATCCTGGATTCCTAATGAAAAGGTTGTATGTTAAATTCCTAGTTTTGCCAACCGGCAACTGTCAGGCCCATTAATAAAAGTCCTTCAAAAAGTCCTTAATAACCTTCATCTGCTCTAATCAGTTACAAATCACTATGATGGTGCGTACACACCAATGTCTCAAAAGCAAACCTGCTCACAATTGTTTCCCATTTTCTCAACATTAGAGAGGATGACAAATAAAGATAATGTACCAAACCAAGGAGTTTGCAAGTCAGATAATGAGCACTAAAAGCATATATTAGGTTATATTATTAATAATATATTATTTATTTACCTTCAAGCTCATTTATCATTTGTAAGACAAACTGAACAGGAGGTTGTTGGTTCAAATGGATATGTCGTATAAAAATACAGATCAAAAACTAAGCAAACAAAACAACCGTCAGAACAAAGCAGGTTACCCGAGAATACCAAACATCATATAACAATGTTCATATGGCAAAGCATGAATCAAGGATAACAGTCCATGATTCAGTAACACATCAAAAGAGAATTCATAATAAATGATTGAGTGTGGAGTGTTCCCAAAAAAAAAAAAAAAAACTGGTAAAGTTGCAGGTATTATTTGTAAAATCTTGCCTTTTAAATATTTGGAACAAGGTGAATCTAAAACATTAATACAAGTTTGCATTGTTTAAAATCCATCTAATCAATGTTTGGTCTTAAGAACTATAATTATACAAAACAAAAACCTGTCTTGTATACATCTTTTTCATGTCTAAATGAGAGAGAAAACTAGCATGAACAAATCCTTGTGACACCCGTTGACACAGTCTTGAAAGGCTACATGGTGACAACATGGTGACGCTCATATACATAGACAAGAATTACTTTATTTTATGAACAGAATTGAATTATTACAGAATTAATAATACAGAACTGTATTATTACAGAAGTGCACCTCATGCTTTCATTTTGCGCTATAGTTAATATTATTGTTTAAAATAAAACACTATATTCAAAGCACAAACATGTTCTTTTATGTGACTATTGTAATGCCTGTCAACATCCTGAATGCAAACGTAAAGCAGACGGTAAATGGCAAATACCTGAATGTTATTTTAACTCATTCATTTATTTATTAATTGTCTAATGTGCTTAATGTTAGTAAGAGTCATGGAAAAGGCGGTGCATGGCAGGAACACTAGACAGGGCACCCAATCGTTTGCAAGGTCTTTAATTTAATTGGAATAATGTTAATCAAGTTTTCTATTTAGCTGCTTATAAGACTTAACAGAAATAAAGAGAACCTTTTGAGTACTATCTATACAAATCAGTATCGGTTCATTAATACTTCTTGCAGTAACTGTCCTTTACATGTACTGTACATGCCACGTTATGTCACAAGCATCTAATGTATGAACTAAAAAACAAATTCTCTTTTTAAACCGTATTTGTCAGTGCCATCACACTGCATCTTGGCTTCAGGGAATTGCTAGAATATTTCTGTAAAATTTCATGATAAAGTTAATTGCAGTTTATTTGATGTTCTGAATCCTGCTGCTTCCTTAACTATGCAGTTGGGATGAGACTTGATATCAGTGCGCTAACATTTAATCGAACGTTTTCTCCACTTGTCCACATAGCATTGAATACCAAGTGCCATACCAAGAACTACGGTTTCTTCACATAATGTTCTTTCCACTGCCACCACTGCCCACACTACAAACGCTGGATTATTCTGCACTTCATGTACACACCATGCCAATTGCTGTACTTATTTATTCCTTTAATAAGTTTATTTATTAGCTTCTTAATTATTAATCTTGAAATGGACACAAATAAAGGGCTTGTCTGATTTCAGTGATTTCTGCAGGACTGTGTCATTACAAATAGGTGTGTCTGTGCATTTCTTTTTCTAAAATCTTCTGAAGTCCACAGTACTTTATATTTAAAAAATGTGTATTTTTCGAATGTTGTGATGTATAGTGTTTGTAAAAACAGATGGAGAGAATAGAGAAGAAATAGAGATGAACAGATATTATTGTAAGCCCTGATAAATGACTGCGCTTTCAGAGAGCTGAAGTTATCATCTTGGATGATCCTCTTTACTATCACCCATTCCCTACTTTCTTTGATGCTAACAGGCCATTGGGTAACTGATGACTAGGAAGTAATTAGGACCAGCCTTGAATGTTGGCAGGTATGGCAGCTGTCCTTTGTAAGGGTCTGAATGTGGGGTGTGTATGAGTGGGAGGAGTGGGGGGCCTTTGGGATCATACTTTGTCCATCTGTTTGCCTGAACACCCTCGGCTGGGGGATTCTAAGACAATTGGTTGGAATTTAGGAACATAATACGCGACTACTTAATTTTTTAGCACTGATTTTGCACTAATATTCCAATATAGTGTATACTGGTGCGGCTGGTGATATTGTAAGACTATATCAATTACATCCATTCATCATTTGTTTAATTCATTGATTTTCAAGGACTTCATGTGGTTAAGGGTTGATACCCAATTTGGAAACAGTGGGCACAATACCTGGACTGAGAGACAGTCCATTGATGACATATCAAACCCACAAGTCATTCTTGTATTAGTGGCCATGTAGGGCATGTTTTTGGGTGTTAAAAAACAGTGTATTGAATACCCACCTTTAATACCTACCTAGATTTCTATATTGTGCATATCAATACTACATACACCACTTTTAAATTGAAAAAAATATAGCTAATATTAAGGTGACTAAATATTTAAAATATAATCTAATCTATAAACTAAATATAATCTATGTCCTTGGCATGTATAATATATTCATTGAAATGATGGATTGCTGCAAAACTCAGCATTCAGTTTTGTCGCATGCAGGTATGTAAATGATTACAGGTGTGGTCTGATTAGACACTTGGTCTTGCCACAAGAGGGTGTAAAATAACTATTTTTGGGCACCTCTTAGTGAGAGATTGTTGGCTGCTAGATATGCCTCTCCAACACACACAAAGACATTATGTCCTGGTAGCAGACATTTAGATAGGGCTTCATTATTAAACTGAGAAAAGCAGGATGGTCATTTTGAGGAACCATGATGATGTGCTTCCGTAAGGGGAATGTGCGCATAGTGAACATGCTCCGGACAGCCCAGACAAACCACCAGTAGAGTGGATCGTTTAATCTGCTGACAAGCACAAACAACTTCCACCATCCAGACACAGGTGGCACTTTCACTACACACACTTCTCTGCCCTGACCGATTGCAGGTGCTTATCATTAGAAAATTTGTTGTCGCAGTGCTCATAATGTGTTCATTGACAGACAGTCACCATCGCCTTCATTAGCTGTGGTGTTGTGAACAAGAATTCCGGACTTTCACAGACTGGGACCATATCACCTTTAGTGACGAATCCAGGTTATGTCTGGGATGTGATTTTTAGTATGCATGCCTCGTGGTGAGAAGTTCAATCCTGCCTTTGCTGTGGAGCATCATACTACCCCAACTGCTGATGTGATGATTTGGGAAGTCATTGCATATGACAGTCAGTCAGTAGTGATACGAGGAACACTAACAGGTCAGTGATATGCACAGGACGTTATGCGGCTCAGGATCAAAATAATGTTCGTCCACAAACAGCAAGGTTTTCACAGGAATTGCAACACTTTCTTGAGCTATAAATTCAGTAAAATGTCAGATATTTAGCAAACACAAAAACGAATTTATTGCTTGCTCAGGACACGTAACTTTTGTTACTTATAAACTATTGTTTATATTCAGCTTATAATTGCCTTTTTCCATCCTTTTGTGCATACTGCATGTGTGTTTGTGACTGAAATGGATCCTCTGTGTGTGTGTGCGGGAGGGGTTGATTAAAAAAAAAAGTTATTTAACTCCCAATTAAATCTCATCCTGTTAACAGCAATTAGGCTCAATTAAAAAATGTGGTTGCATAAACAACATGTTTGGTTGATAAACAATTTTTTTTCACAAATCTCTATGTTTTGCTATCATGAGTTAATCTTTGTCTGTCCATCAACCTGCCAGTTTAGCGTGTTCATTGAGGCTCAATTCAATTTACTTTAGTCATTTAAAAAAACTGAATTAGCAAGGACATTATTGTGCATTTAATTTGCTTTATCTATTCAGTCCTAAATTGCTTAATTAGTGGACATGAGATCAGACGTTCCATGTCTGCCAGTATATGTCAAATATCTGTTAGTCAAATGTTTACTGTATGATTACTTCATGTTTAGAAACTAAAAGAGCTTCTTTACTAATGAATGCCATTGATATAGCCTTTCATAGTAAGTGCTCTGAGGTTAACACAGTAAGGAAATGAACTCTACTCCTTTCCACAGATGAGCAGAGCCTAATTACTGGTTTAAGTTTCCACCGTCCCCTCCTCTCGAGGCCCTCTTTCTCCCTGACAATCCTGTGCTACATGAACGAGCATGTGACGGATGAGGTGCTATTAGGTGAGATACAAATCGTAGATTATCAGATCAGATTAGGCTCCTCTCCCTTTCAAATGCACACATGAACGCACACCTGTGGAGGAGCGGGCAGAGCCCTCCCTTCAGCTTTTCTCCTGCTCTGGTCTGCTTTTACCCATTAGACCTCTCCTTCCACTGGTAGCCACAATGCCTCTGTGTTTCCTCTGTGGTAAACTCTCTAGAATACTGTTGCATGGAAGAAGCAGGAACTTATCAGTACAGTTCCTCAGGGTCAAACGTGACCGTGGTATTTCATTGTCTGAAGGTCGGGATTTGATGTCGTAATTGTATGCATGGCAGATTGTATTTGTTTAGGGGTTGTTGGTTCTGTGCTTTTGTGAACAGCCAGTTAAATCAGTAAATATCTATATCTGTGCTGGTTTCTGATTGTGTCACATCTGTTAATTTGCATTAGTCATCCATCCACCTAAGGATCTCCATAAAAGACTAGCATTTTGATAAGGCAGCCCAGCAGTTAAAGTAAAGAACTAGCACATTGCCCATGATGCTCTGATGCATTCAGGGATACACTACACACCAATAATATCTAGTACTGACAGCTTGGTGATCTCAAGCATCCAAAAGCAAATGAGTTAGAGCAGAGTTCTGGGTTTCACACTTGCCATTTTCATCGACCAGCATAGCTGGTAATAGCATGATGTTGATAACTTCACTCACCATAGTTGCACACGAGCCACATTTGGCCCAAAATGCATTGTCTTCTGCCAATGTCACTTGTAGGAGAGCAGCAGACACTGCCATAGTGCCAGGAAATGTCCTCTCTCAGGACAGCATGCCTTTATGTGCCGATGAACCGTCAGCCCAGTCTGAGGTCAAGAGCGCTCTGGGATGTCCAGGATGTCTCTGTACATTGCTGCATTCATCTTTCTCTCTATCCTGACTAGTCTGCCAGTTCCTGCTGCTAAAAAACATCCCCATAGCATGATGCTGCCACCACCATGCTTGA
>JAVSBV010000079.1:3574100-3584672 GCA_033117975.1 Parotocinclus spilosoma | reverse complement strand
TGGAATAAGGCTGTAACGTAACAAAATGTGGAAAAAGTGAAGCGCTGTGAATACTTTCCGGATGTACTGTATATATAACAATACTGCAATGTTAATAATAATCTCAGATGATGAGATTCAAACACTGCTTAGTCATCATCTGAGATTATCATTAACATTGTGGCAAGATATATTTAATTTTATGCTAATAAAATGCTAAACAAAGCAAAGAGAAACACCATTGCTATGTGCTAGCTCTGCTGCAAATGACAAGCATATGAGTCATTAACTTAAGAAATCTCCAGTTAACAGAACCATAGATTACACTTAGCATAAATGCTTTACTGAGCTGCACTAATTAATACAATTTTAAATAAAGCACCCAGACAGAAATTGATCGCTGCAAAACTCTTCAGGCAGTTCTGTCTTAAGGTTGACATTACTGTCCAAACATTGCTGGAAACAGAATAAAGCAAAGAGTTGGTAAGACTTGCTGTAGGGTGGGGTCTTCTGGGGGATTCCGGTTAATAGGACCACTGGTTAATGGGACCAGCCATATACTTGTAATGCTATTTGCTTATTTGGACCAAAATTCCGCTTAATCGGACAAATGAACGTGTACAGTATGTAATATCCATGAAGAAACTCTTCGTCTCAGGCATCACTACTCGAAAACTTCAGAGTTTCTCCAAAGCCCTCTACTGTCACCTACAGGTCTTTGCCTAACATTTTCATTTACTACAAAAAAGAAGCAGCGATTTATGGGAAAATGTATGCTTTTATTAAAGGTCAGGAAATCCGAAAAGTTGTGTTGTCAAGAGCAAAACCAGCAGAAAGTGAAACAGCGGGAGGTAAACACGCCCACCACTTTCTTGATTATGTTCAAGTGCAGTTCGTCAAGAGAACGCGTCAGATCACACTGGTTAAGTTCTTCAAACGTTGACTGGAATTTAGTAAGAACTTCTTTTTTACAGTATTATGCTTCGCGTGCTGAGTACCTATACATTGTGTTGTAGATCGTTTTGAAAAACTTGTTTGCAAATTTATTTTTCAATGAACAAAGTTCGTAAGCAACAGTAGTTCTTGTTTGTACGTTCGCTATACGTGTAAATCGCACAATAAAGGTTTAACAAACATTTAATATGTTACATAGCACGTCCAGTCTTGTACCATAGCGTATGTTCGTTTAATCGGACCAGCCGGTTATTAGGACCAAAACGATTGCGTCCCGATGTGGTCCCATTAACTGGAATCTACTGTATTTAATTCCCTGAATTCCATCAATCCTGTGTGCAGATGGAAGAAACTTACAGAAGGTCAACCATGCAGCACTCCACCAATCTGAGCTTTATAGCAGCGTGACCAGACAGAAGCCTCTCCTCAGTAAAAGACTGAAAGGTCTGATGAATCCAAGATCAATAATTAAAAAAAAATAAAGCAGCTGTTTTCTTTTTTCAATCTCAGATCATAAAATCTGCATACATATATCCAATGACCTTGACCTATGCATTTTATTGTCTCTTATTATCCTAATGACATTGTCTCTGACCTTCATAGTGCAATAATCTCTCTAAACAGATTCATTACTCTTTATGGAATATTGCCACTGCCATCTTAGCATCGCTGCTCTATCACCGCACTGTATGGTCAAGGTAATTCCTGAAGGGCCAATTATTGCCTATACACCAGTCAATGTCACTGGTCTGAATGACAAAAATATTGGGTTCATGAGAAGGCTTTAATGATTTAATTAATAAACAATTGTGCTTTTGTTTATTATTGTTAGAAAAATATTAGTCTGTGAGCCATTTTCTTGTTTTAAGTCTTAACAATCAAACCTAATTTTCCATGTATTTTTCACTTCTGAATCTAACAACACACATTTAACTATTCACAATAAATAATGGTTAGGACTGAATTTCAGCACAGATTGAGCAAATGCATTAAATGTAGACACATCCATAATAATAGCATTAGTGCACTGAGCACATTCCAATGATTGGCCAAAAATGTTTATTTTTACAGTAAACAAATAACAGCTAAAAATAATTTAGGTAACAGGATAGTAAGTTAAGATTGAGACCTTCTCAGTCATAGTTACAGAATGGTAGCGCAGTGGGCAGTGCTGTCAACTAATAGCTCCAGACTTGGCTTTGAGTCCTGGCTTAAGTTTTTGTAGTTTGCCTGTTCTCCCCATGTCTGCTCAGTTTTACTCCAGATTACTCTGACTTTCAAATGGAATGTGCTAGGCAGTTGGTATCTCGTGGACGCATGCGTGTGTGTGTGTGTGTGTGTCCTGTGATGTACTGTGATGTACTGTCCAGGATGATTTCCTGTCTTGTGCCCTGTCCTGCTATTGTTGCATTTAAATTAATTATGAATTGTGGTGTGGAAAGTGAGTGAGTGATTAAATACACTGCACACTTTCACAGTTACTTTTTCACTATTTCTCTAAATGTTTCATATGGGCAAAACATTTTAAATCATCATATACCATTCATCCATAAATGTAGCAAAATCAATCAAATAAACAAATAGATCTATTGCATCAAAAACAGTAGGAGAGATAATCTGTTGTCCAGCCATGGACCCCTAATTCTTTGTAAATATCAATTAGCCCTTTTATTTGAAATACATTTAATTTTAGTTGTCACAGCTTTTTCACAAGTTGTTTAACATGATTTAGGTATAGATTCATAAAAATCAAAACTTGATATAAAACACATTAGTGCAACTGGTGTAATTAGAAGCCAGTTTACTTTACCATATCATGAATGATGCAAAACCAATAAATGACATACACCAAACTATATCGGTATCATATCATCATATTTTAAAATAATATGAATAAAGCCAGCTAACCAGAGTTTGTACTGGATTTTAAAATCAACTGATATAATCTTACAATCCAAACAATTGCCAGTCTTACTCAAGGATCCAACATTGGCAGGATGACAGAGATGGAATTTGAACCCTGGACCTTCTTGTTCACGGAGCAGTACCTTAACTGCTAGGCTACTACCATCCACATTAATATTTCAACACACTCCTGTTAGATAATATTAACTAAATTCTAATGTTTATTAGCATTAACTTGAATAAACCCAAGCTTTGTTTCTACATTAAAGCAAATAATATGCATGAAAATCGAAGCACGCTTTTCCACAGGTCGAATTTTTCGTGCTGGATGTGTGTTTCTATCATCCATAAACATACACAGCTGGCTTTGTTTTATACAGTCTACATCACCCTGTTCGAGGAAAATCATGTTTTTGTCTTTGCAGAACAAATTGTACAAAACACTTTTGTTGGGCCACTTTAACATTCTATTTGTTTCAAAAATAATCAGCCTCGTGTTTGTTCAGTGACAGAATAAAAGAGTGAATTTTGCCTCTGTCATTTAAATATTACACGTAGTGTAAACAAAACAAAAACAGGAGACGCAGCGTGTCGACTATAAAAATCAAATTAACATAAACACGCAGAAATTAACGCATCAAGGCAACAGAAAGCATCAAACTGTTCTTTGCCTGAACAAAAACATTTATACATGCTATTCGTTCTCATGGCAGCGTATCACCTTCAGTGAATTAGCTTTAGAAATATCTCTTTTCAGTGTGCCTTCAGTTTGTTTCTAACAAATGCAATAACAGCAATTTGAAGTGATTGTCATTGTAATGAGAGCGATTCATTATGGTGATGAGAACCTCTAGCTTATAAACGCGGGAGCCGAAGCAGAAGATGCTGCTCTCACAGATTCACATCACTTTTGAAACATAGTATAGCAAATCTCTGGCACTTTAAATGGTAGATTATATTTCTTCTCATATATACAGTATGCGCTCATTATGTGAGGATGAAGTAAGCTACCACTCTGGATCTGCCTTGGAAAGACATTGACCTCGAGTGAATCTTCTTTCAGATCCTCCGAACATTGCTTTTCATGAGCTCACATAAAGATTTTCAATGTACAGAATTCTCACCAGGCAGCAGATATAAGCATGTGTGAATAAGAAGAAATTTTAAATGAAAATTAAAAGGGAAATGCAAGAACAAAAGTGGTGCCCAGCCAAGCAGCCATAAGTGATTTATTACATTAATTTCTAAGGATGGTGCTTTTATCCAAGGTAACATTGTATCTAAGGCAGAGGTTAATCTATAGATCTGAGCAACTAAAAGTTGAGTGCGTCCTCTCAAGCCTGACAAGCCTGGAATTTTGAGTCTTTGAGAACCAAATATGGGTAAAAGATCTCCAGTCTCTCGAAAAATGCATGAGAAAATTATTGAAGTGTTTAAAAACAAGGTTACTGACCTGCCTGCAGTCTTGACTTGGCCCCATTAGAGAACGTGTGGAGAATTTTGAAATGAAAAATGCAACAACGATGACCCCACACTGTTGCACATTTGAAGACTTGTTTTAAGGAAGAATGGAACAAACTACACCTTTAATACAAAATTGCTTGCTATCCTCTGTGCCCAAACATCTTTTAAGATGGAATGGCAACATTACAAAGTGGCAGCAATTGATGTTTATTAGCAAATGAAATGACGTTGCTTTTTTGTACTAGCATGAGGTTTTGTCCACTAAGAAGGACTCAAATCACCACTCTGGATGTAAATGTCTGGCTGTAAATGTAAATGTAAGTTGAACAGACAAAACATTAAATATTTTGGGCCCGCATTAAAATACAAATCTAGTAAACGTAAGAAACACTGTGTTTTTCTTATTATTTACATTTCCTGTAATCAGTCTCATTTTTATAATGTATATAATATACCTGCTCAGCAGGTAGTCATCATCATGAGAGAGAGAGCAGATGCCCAGCCGACAGCACAGGGTTCAGGGCAGGAACAAGTCAACACAGGCATCAATCTATTGTAGGGCACATACACACTCACACATTAATGGCAGCTTGGAAAGAGTAGAGTACCTGGAGAAAATTCAGGAGTAATCCTAGATTTATTTTCAACACAGTCATTAAACAAATTTTAAATATTACAGAAATTTACTCTGGAATACATCATGATTTTTTAAAATGATATAATATTTGAAAACTTAATGTGTTCTTCACATTACCAAGCGACTCAGTAACCCACATCACACAGCACTAATCTAGACGTCTGTTTAATTAGCTGTAAATCAAGAGCATAATATTTTACCTCAGTTAATGATACTGAACTGCCTTTCCCTGATCAACCTATCTAAGTCATCATTGTGTTTACTAAATCCAATTCCTACATGCATATATAAAGGATTCATTCCTAACATTCTAATACAGCCACTGCTTATTATTTAAATTCATCCCTTAGCTTTGGCTATGTGCCCAAACCCTTTAAATGTGTAATAACCAAAACATCGAATTAAAAAAACTAACCTTGACTCTGGCATGCTAGAATCATAGATCCACTTCTAATCTTGCTTTCATCTCCTCTCTTCATCTTCCTCAAGTTTAGAAAGAAAGCTGATAATAAGCTGTATATTTATCTTAAAGCTACTTATGAAACATTTCAGTAAGGATTTAGACACCATTATAGTACTGAAACAATTAGGGTACATGATGACCTGCTCCTGTCCTCATATAATGGATAGTGTCTCTTTTCTTGTTCTATTAGGTTTAAGTGCAGCATTTGACACAATAGATGTTTTTTTTACTGAATATATTAGAAAACACAGAAAGTGATAAAGGATTGGGGCTTTTTGGTTAAAATTCTACTTGTCCGACCGATTTCCTTAGGGGATATTTCATTTTTGTAAGCAGTGTATGTAATATGGAATTTTTGTATTGCTTTATGCTCACAAAAAGTAAAGTATGATGTTCCACAGGGATCATGCTCCCACTATGCTCAATTATCCGAGAACATACAGTATATTCAATAGATTCCACTGAATTATTCTATTCTATTCTATTCTATTCTATTCTATTTTAAAGTTTTCTATTTTAGTGGCCCTGGGTTCAAGCCCAGGTTAAATGGTCAGGGTAATTTCTGTGTCCCATGTCCTTGAGTTTACTCGCGATACTCGCGATACTTTCCTCCCGAGCGGACTCCGCATCAAGGGGGACTTGAACTGCGAGGAAAAGAAAAAGAACTCCCATTTCCTCCCACACTCCAAAGACATGTTTGAGTGTTTGTGCCCTATGATGGATTGTCTAAGTTTGTTCTTACCTTGAGCACTATACCACCTGCTCTCCCACAACCCTTGAGAGAAGGCGGATGAACTTTTTTTGAACATTTGTTAGTGTATTTATTTTATATACTATTGTGTTATATTCTATAGCTTATATACTCTGCAACTGTGTTAAATTGATGGCCTTTTTGGTGTCTGGTAAAGTCTGTGGCTATGATACGGCAGCTGTGCTCTTCAGACATCAAAACCATCAATTCCATCTACAGTTATCTGTGATAAACAACAAACGTTTTCAACTTTGTGTTAATACTAAGTACAGATGTTGCAAATCTGATTGTGACAATCTATTTTTTAGACAAGTCTGGTCTTTTTTGATATGTTACATGACCACCCTCCCATTGGATAAAAACCTGCCCTTGATCCAATAGCTTTCAAGATGGCAGCCATTTTCCGAACATAGCCTAAAATACCCCACCTATTACTTGCTGGGTATTCAAATTGTTTCTGAAATAAAATGGTGTCCTGTGACTGTTGATTCACCCTTTATTAATATTACCAACTAATGACTAAATCAAAAACAAACAACAAAACCCCAGAATATATTTTGAAAGACTTTGAACATCTAGATGTTAGTTTAAGTTCATGATTTACCTTTGTGTAAAAGATGATGATTAGTCAATTCCTTTTTTAACCTTTTAAATTTTCACATATATAGATATGCTGCCGAATTCCGATACCGATCACATTGACTGGCTGTAAATTTCGATTTAGTTATGATGAGTGCTACTGGCTACGTGATCTGTAAAAAAAAGGAACAATAAAATTATCTTAGACATAAAAATTTTCCAAGAGAAAAAAATACAAAATATTTGCAGGCACAACTATCTTTCCACCACGGAAAAAAGCTGGTCAATACGATTACTACTAATACTAATACGATGAATTCAATTATATTTCGGATTATTTGCTTAGCCTTCTGACTGTCACGCTCATACGGGCAAAATTATATATGATAAATATCTATATAGAGAGTGTGTAGTATTGTGTCCCCACCCCCTGCTCTGAAAATAACAAATTAAAATAATTTTCCCATAAGTAATAATCCAAACAAAATGGCCATGTGCACATACATTTTTGCATATGTTTGAGTACACACACTTATAGATAGGTATTGCTATGGGCGTTGTTTTTTTTTTAGCACTTTGACAGTGTTTGTGACTAATAGTGCAGTGACAGGCTCCTCCTGTGCAACACAACACACTGATTGGCAAATTGCCAAGCTTATCCACTCTGGTTCCAACTCTGTGTGGCAGGTAGAAATTGAAAAATGTGAAGCACACTTTCCTGACGATTGCCCAGGAGATTACCATCTCCTCTCTGGGTTATTTTCAGCTCCTGTTTCTTTATATAAACGAAGTAAATACATAACTAGCGTCAAATGTGACAAGCACTCTATTCACTGCTGAAGTGTTAGGCACTGACTTCAAAGCAACGAAGGGAGGGAGATATTTGTCATATTTGTCATGGTGTTTTCACATCAATGATGGACTGAACGAATTGAGTCTTAGCAGCTGTTATCCCATCATGATGTTAGTCTCAGGCTCGAGTATTGCCTCTATTTACATGCCAGACAGACTGTCAAACTCCTCATAATTTGTGCCATGGTTTATTTGTATATTTGCCTGCCGTTTGAGTTTGAACAAATCAAATTCACCTCCGTGTCAATGAGACATCCTAATCCGGCTCTAGACCTTTAGCATGGTAGTGATGGTTGACAGCTACAAGGCCCTTTGAGTCCACGGTGGACATTGGCAGCCCCTAATTTACTAAGATTGGTCTGCGAGAATGTGGAAAAGTGGCGGCTTTCTCCCCAGCAGGTCTACCTTTACTCTATTAAAATTCTACCCCTAATAAAAGCAAATTTGATAAATGCCTTTTCTACCTGTTCCATTACTAGCCCCCTGCAGTGCAGTCACACAAGAGCCTGAAAAGAGCCTTCCACCAGAGAGCCCAAGCCATCAAGAGAGCAATTAAATAAAGTACATTTACTAGCCTACTTGCTTCTCTCCATCTCTCCTACTCTGCCGCTGTCATTTCTCACCTTTAAGGAGTAAGTGCTAGACACCCCATGCTGTTCTTTCCAAGTTCCATAGTGAAATGATAAAGGAAAAGCAGGGATTTTGGATGGAGCTAACTTTGGATGACCATATTGCCATTTTGACTTTTGAAGATTAATGGGCAGACTGCTCAATGTGTTTTCTGGTATGATTTACTATTAAATCAGTTTACATTAGATGTAAGGAGTGACCTACACAAAGATAAGTAATTGTTACCTGCCTGTCAGATCTAGAAGGAGTATGGTCTCACTAGTCAGCCTACCTGTTATCTGGGCAAACGTTATAAGTGCTCACTGAATTTTTGAGTCCTTCCATGATGGTTCTTTTTGGGACAGTTACCAAGCAGAGAACTGCCTTTCATCCCACTTCAGTCAGGAAGGTGGGGGGTATGGGGGATGGCTTTCCCTCGGCCCTTCAACTCAGTGCCAATTAGTTCCTCCGTCGCTGTTTCAAACAACATCAGCAAATTACTCTCAATCGGTTTCCTCCAAAGCCCCACAGTCAACATCCAGTAAACATGCTGTCTTGATGTAAAATTATGCCTCCAAACAGTCACCTGTGAAAAACGTCCCATGTTAGAAAAGGAGAGAGAACTAAGCCGTGTTTTTTTGCCCACACTAGCCTCAATCCTTGTCATCTTTAATAACACTTAGATGACAGCTTCTTTTTTACACTTAAATTTTTCATTTGACTTGTTTTCCATGTTGTCCCACCCCCACCCTCACTGCTCAGTCCTCTTCATCACACCTACCCCCCTGCTGGTAGCGGCTTAATTGTAGGGTTACCAGGGCGCAGATCCTTCGATGCTGGGCAGCCGAACAGGGCTCTACCCTGTCATTTAGCAGCTTCAAACGCCACTGAGCCACAGGGATACTGGAGATTTTCACGGTTGGCCCTGAAAGTAGAGTGGACTTGTCTGCCCCTCAGCGGGGCCGTAATGACAGATGCCTTTTAATGACTGCACAGGGAGAGGGGAGAGGGGGGAGAACCATAGGGGTGCTCGTCAACTTGAAGGGGGATCATTTTTGTCACCAACATTGGACTAGCTCCCCCAGCTCCTTCAGCTGCCTTTTTGACTATATGACTCAGTTGTTGTGTGTGTGTGTGTGTGTGTGTGTGTGTGTGTGTGTGTGTGTGTGTGTGTGTGTGTGTGTGTGTGTGTGTAGTTTGTGTGTATAGCTCAGCAGGACTACTGCTGCATCCTGAATCATGTGGAGCAGAACACGCAGCGGGTCGAGGAAGAAGGAGAGATCGTCATGGTGAAGGAGCACCGGGAACTGGACCGCACCGGAACCCGGAAAGGACACATCGTCGTAAAGGTGACGCCGCTCCTCACAGTCCTTCTTCCCCGTATAAAGGCCTTTGCACACCCAAAAAATCAGACCCCGTTCCGGCCCGACCAATCAGAGCTCGGTTGCCAGGCAGAACAGCTCATGCGAGCTTATAGGACGAGCAACAGGCTGAATATAAAAATATGGATATTAAAGAAAATATATGGTGGAATTAAATGGCTGGTCGGGCGTGGGTCCGAGGCACGGTGGGTTTTGGTCAGGTGCAGATCCGAGTCCTGGTCGGTTTTGGTCAGGCGTAGGCTCGAGACCTGGTCGATTCTGATCGGGCTCCGGTCCAAGACCCGGTCGGTTGTGAGATGAGCGCAGGACTGAGACCCGTTCGGGAATGGGTCCGAGACACAGTGGGGTCTGGCCGGGCGCAGGTCCGAGACCCTGAAGGCTCTGGCAAGGTGCAGGTCCGATAACGGGTCTGGGACCTGATTGATTCTGGTCGGCTTTGATCTTTCTTTGATTTTTTTTATTTTTATAGAGTGGGGCGATATAAAATGAATGGGGTGATATTTGAAGAGTAATAAAAAGTGAACGGACAGTGCGATCACTGTGTAACTTCGCATGACCGGTGACATCATACCCAGGACCAGGCTGTCTGTTTTTCGTGTGTGTAGCTCCAAAATTGACGAGCCACGACTGTGCAAAATTTGCCATAATGTTAAGTCAATGGGACATTTTTTCCAGAAAAAAGATCGTAGCGGGCGAACAAAACAATATTTTTCTTATCCGTGAACAAGCCCACTTCTCCCGAACATCCCGAATATTTCGGCGTCTGTCCCGTGTCGATAGGTCGAAACCTGCAGGAGAAGATACAGACCGAAAATGTGGTGGAATAATAATGACAGATTAGAAGAATAAAAATCGGATAATATATGTGCTGCCCAGCAACACATATAAGAATAAATAAAAAAAGATTGTGTGTGTCTGTCTGTGTCTGTGTGTGTGTCTGTGTGTGTGTCTGTGTGTGTGTCTGTGTGTGTGTCTGTGTGTGTGTCTGTGTGTGTGT
>JAVSBV010000079.1:3554132-3566525 GCA_033117975.1 Parotocinclus spilosoma | reverse complement strand
GTGTGTGTGTGTGTGTGTGTGTGTGTGTGTGTGTGTGTGTGTGTGTGTGTGTGTGTGTGTGTGTGTGTGTGTAAATTTCTTTGTGAGCCGAAGGTATTCTCAGTTTATGGCCTTTCTGGTTCATTTGCAACCACCTAAAATTTTTCTCCACCCCCGGCTATATTATGCATTGTGGTTTGTGTCATTGAAAGACTGTTAAATCAGACTGTGTGTTTAATAGAATTTAATCTCTGATGAGAACTTTTGGTATGCAAAAGTTCAACAAGTCAAAAACAAGTCAGTCCGTGAGCCCTCTCCATCTGCGTAATTAAGGCGTAATTAGCTATGTGATCCATCTCTCAGTAAAGCTTATCTGCTTCTTAACTAGGCTTCCTGGCACATTTCAGACTGCTGGTTGATACTCTCATTATCTTCCTGCCCTAATTGATTTTAATTGCTCCATTTAAAAACATGTTTGAAATGTTGCACTAGATGTTTAGCTAATTTAATGTGGCTTGGCTTTGATTATTAGGTACAGAATATTGAATACTTTTTCCCTTTATGATGTGCCATTCTTTAAATAGGGTGGGGGTTTTTTTCAAACACTTTGAATTTCAAAATGAAAATATCCTCTAATAAAATGTTCCTTAATTTTTGTGAGCATTGTATTTGACACTATAATGGAATTGAAATTGTACTTGTAATACTGTTCTCAACATACCACAGACACTTATCTTATCTTATCTTATCTTATCTTATCTTGTCTTATCTTATCTTATCTTAATGTAACACCATACACATTAAATTCAAACAGTATATAGGTGTGCTGTCCCTTCAATCGACATCCGTTATTATAACTGGTTCTCATTCATTCATTGAGTCAATGTTTCATCTTCTGTGTTGTTCATGATACTGTCTATCAATCCATTTTTAAATCAAAGTCAATAATTCCAATCACCTATCAATCACAATCATTGTTTTCAGCTGTATCTCTTTTACATACTTTGTATTGCATTTACGTATAATTTGTACACAGTTTTCTTGTGAACTAACATTGCAGTTCAAAGATGTCTTATATTTCAGCACAATGCACCAGAATACAATCAAACAACCACTACATTGTATTAGAGAACCCTATAGAATTCTACACAACTGTATAAATATGACCTAATCTCATCAGATTTCATACATGCCCTAAAAGTTAATAAAGAGAACTCGAGAAAATGACCCAATCTTAAATATCTGTGAGTGGCAAAATTATGTGAACTTCTATGATTGGCAGTTAATTTAAAGGTGAAATAAGAGTCAGGTGGTTCAGTCAATGGGATGACAATCAGGTGTGAGTGGGCATTTAAAGAACAGGGATCGATCAAAATCTGATCTTCACAACACGTTTGTGGAAGTGTATTATGGCATGAACAAAGGAGCTCTGTAAGGACCTCAGAAAAAGTGTAGTTGATGCTTATCAGGCTGGAAAAGGTGAAACAACCTCTAAAGAGTTTGGACTCCCACCAATAGAACATTTGGAGATAAATTGTGTACAAATTGAGGAGATTCAAGTCCATTGTTACTTGGGCAGCAAACTCATTCAAGATCACTCCAAGAGCAAGGTATTTAATAGTCTGTGAGGTGTGCATTGCAGGGCTGCAAGGTGAAAACCATTGCTCTGCAAAACGAACTTTGCTGCCCACTCAAATTATAGAAAATAAAGTAAAAAAACACTGAATACTTAATATGCTTTAATAGTGCCAATACCTTCCGCCAAAATGCACAACAAATTATTAGTTGCTATGTTGTAAATTAGATAAGATAAGAGATCTATCCCACGTCAGTATGATGTGTGCTGTAGAAAGTCCATCATATGGCATACAAACATGATATTTTAACATTTTGTGGGTGGTAAGTAAGAAACAGACGTTTTTTTTATTTTAATTAGAAGTATTTTGCCTTGAAAAAGTAACACACTGTATTCCAGCATAATTGTCTTGTAAAAATAAAATGTCCCATCTGTGAAATGTGGTGGTGGTAGTATCATGGCTTGGGCCTGTTTTACTATCCAGGTGACTTGCCATAATTGCTTGAATCTTAAGAGAAAGTGGGTCATGCAGCAAGACAGTGACCCTAAACACACAATCTTGTATATCATCCAATGTTTGTTTGCTTGTTCGTTTATTTCATGTTGCTCATCAGCATCAAAAGGCCATTCAACAACAGTCATGATAGTATCAAAACTAGTCATATTTACTCAGGTTGGTAAGCAAATTGATTATGAATTGAAATCTTAACATGATGAATTAACTTAAAACATACTTTTGGACTGTGGGAGGACATAGGGGTACCCGGGGGAAAACCCACATGGGCACAGGGAGGACATGCAGTGTCCAGACCCTAATTCAATAGAAATAATGTGGAGGCATTTTATCTCAGAAAATAAAATGTCAGAGTTGTTCTGTACAGAGGAATTGCCAAACATTCCCGCAGGTAGATATGCAGGACTGACCAACAGTTACTGAAAATGTTTAGTTGTAGTCATTACTGCATAAAAAGGTCACACTAGAATACTAAAGCAAAGGTTTATTTTTAAATAATTTGTCCACTCACAGATGTGTAATACTGCATTATTTTCCCTCAATAAATCAATGGCCAAGTATAATATTTTTTCTCATTTGTTTAATAGTTGTTTAATTTATCCACTTTTATGACTTCTAGGAATCTAATGATGATTAAAGAGTCGTATAGACAAGTGTAAAGTGACAGGTATAAATACCCAGGTATAAATACCCACTTTACTTAAGCAATAATCAGAACAAATCAAAATCAGAGAGCAACAGCAGAGTGAGGACAGACTCCAGGAATAGCCAATACAGGCACAGGTACCAGGGGGTGAGGCATTAGTCAAGGTCCAAATATGAAAATTTGGTGATAAGCTGATGTCACCTAAATCAACATTCTGAAAATCAGGGAGGAACCTTGAAACTTCACAAAGTGAAAATGTAAAAATTAACAGGCAGTGTAATGCATGGGAAATGAAAAACAGGATTTAAAAAAACAGCAAGAGAAGATAATAAGGCGTGAAAAGGAGGATGTTTCTGGGTGTCGTAGTCCAGTACGATGGATGAGACCACCATAGGTTTAACACTACATGAATAGTGCAAATTCAATTTTGCTTTGTAAAGTTTGATGGTTCAGAAACAAGTGCTTGCAGTTCTAGTGGAAATACATCTGAATTCCACCACATACCTTTAAACAATAAAATATAAGAGGAAGTGTTTTATCATGAATGATAAATGTGTTTATTCATCAGTTAACATCATGGCTGTGACTTCAAGCTGAAAGCGAGTGCCATAGATCATAACAGTCGTGGTTCTGAATCACACATGACCTAGAGTATTGCTTTTACTAAAAAGTTTTTCAAAAACTGAATACAGAATACTGAATATCCTTTAATACTGCCAATATCTTCAGTCCAAATGTAGATCCACGTAGAAATTATTTTTCTTGCTATGTTGTAAATAAGATAAAATAAGATAAGATTATGTACCATATGTGGTAACAGCAAGGTCTGTGAGTCTGGGAATTCTCAGGGTCTGTGAGCTTTGTCTGTTTGCTTAGTTTATATATATCATTAATATTACAGGAAATTATTAAAATATGACAATCCATGTCATTAAGGGTGTATCTCATCAAACTAAGCCTTGTTCTGAACAATTGTATAACAATAAAAATATGTTATGCTATACCCTGCAATATTGTATCTATACTAGTTATTTTACACTTTGAAGGAACTAACATTAGTCCACAGATTGGATAGAACATCGGATAAAGCAGGCTAGTACTGACATAGGGGTAAAGTTGCACAGTGCACAGCTTCCTGGTTTCGGCCGATCTCAGCTGTGTAGCTCTCGGGTTGCCTAAAACGCCTGCAGCTATAAGAGCTACCTGTCAGATTGAGTGAGAAGAGTGCCTTTGAAAGTGGAATTAATGATGCTTGACTTACATCCATTATATCTCATTAACAACAATACACAGCTTCTGCAACATCACCTGTGAATCCTTCAGACAATGATAAAGATATTAGGAGCTATTTTGAGAAAAACAGAGATTGAGGCAGCCACGTCCATTGTCACCTAATATATTTATCATGCTCCCTCTTAGTAAATGTCTTTCTTTTGAACACCTATTTATATTGTCAACATAATAAAAGCTATTTCTCTTACTGCTGACACATACAGCTCTAATTCTTGAGTTTTGTTGGTGGCATTTCAATTGTTTGTCTACTTTTGCTCTTAACTTCCTTCCTTCAAATCTCAGCTCTATACATTTTTTTTCTACTAACACTACTGCTCTTGGGTTGTGTGAAATATGCTATATAAGTCTCATTAATATACAATATATATACAAGTCTCATATAATAAAAATACAGTAGTAGTAGTAGTAGTAGTAGCTATAATAATAATAATAATAATAATTGTTATTAATTGTAATAATAAATATGGTTATTGATAATAATAATAATAATAACAAATATTTATATTAATATTGTGACTCATAATATTAATAATAATAATAATAATAATAATAATGTTATTAGTGGTAGTATTATTATTTTTATATATTTATTATTATTATATTTTATTTGAAAATCCTCAGCAGTAAGAAAACAATATTGCTTTATTCCCTTATTTATTGATTTTTATTGTTTTATATTTCATATTTATGAAGTCGTATATTTGCATTGAAGTTCTGATGAAGTTTCTGGTTAAGTAAAGTAACTGTTTAGAGCTAAAAATATTACATTATGATTCTGCTGGACTAAAATACACAGTTCTCACTACATGGTTCAAATATGAAATGAGATGTTCAAAATTAAAAGTTATGTTAAACATTTACTTCATTACACACATTAATATTTATTTAGGCTGTTAGAATGTATGGCTCTTTTTAAAAATATAATTATTAATTCTTGTTTAACCCTAAATAAGTGAGTAGCAGAAACAGGCTGAATCTGAAAAGATTATAATAATCCTAATCACTAATCTACAGTACATGCTTTATATTATACAGAATTGTTGAGGGTACTAAGCAGTTTCTGTCAAATACACACAAGCAAAAATGTGCTTAATCCCAAATCATGCGATTAACACAGTTCAATATTTTCATCATTAAAAATGTATTTAGATATCCCTTTTTACAAAACAGCATTGTCTTAAAACAACTGTCCATCTCTCCAAGTCCACAACCCAAACTGAGCAAGCCAAGGGTGACATTATCAAGAAAGAACTTGTTAAAACAAGACTCAAACAGAGACCCAGCCTCTTTGGGCTACCTAGATAATGGGTAAGAATTACACAACATTACCTAAATAATGCATTTATAATAACAATTTAAATATACAGAAGCTTTTTAATACTAAAAGTATTAATATTAATGTTTTTAATTAAATGTTAAAACATGCTCTACATAATCTTTTTACTAAATCGTGAAAAGTATATAGACACCCCTAATTGCTTTGGTTACGTCAGAAATCTCACTTCTAGATAAACATTAGTCCAGTAAATCCAATTGTACTGAAGAGCTCAGTAGAGTAATTGTCATTGTATAGCTGTTGGGTGCCAAGATCCAACTGAGTTTGTCAAATGTCTTCTCTGGTAGAGCTGGTTGAATGCTGTTGTTGTGAAATGGAAAATGTGTATAAGTAATAGCAGCTCAGGGACAACATGGTAGCCATTGGACTACACTGCCACTAATTGATAAAACAATTTACATAAAAATTACTGTGTGTGTTCAATTAAAACAACAGTTATTTTTTGTATGACAGTCCAATAAATAACTTTTGGATTGATTTCTATGTCAAATGCAAACACACCTTATAATTAATGTCGCTGTTAAAGCTTACTTTTACTCTTGTGATTAATGGGAGCAAACCCAGTGCTCCAAACCGTAGTATAATAGGAGAATACAGTCAGTTATAGTAAATAATGAGTGGAAATAGACCAGATTCATACTCTTTTGCATCACTCTCTTCTGTCATTGCCATTTTAACCACAAGGGTCAAGTTAAAGCAAAGCAAACTGTATATTTACTCTTCCCTAATAGTGTAGTATATCACAGGGGAAACATTATATGCCAGAAATCGAATAAAGTCAACAAACCATATGGACACCTAAAGAGAATACTCTTCCTATCCCTTGTTCTCCTCTGCTTCTTCTCCCTCCGGGACATTCAATTCTAGCTGACCCTCATGTGCCACAGTACTGGTTTGTTGACCTCATCACCAGATTCCACCAAGGAGAAAGAACAATCCTAGTGGGCAATCAGACCCTGAATGATAGTGTTGCCTGCTGTAACCTAAGCCCTCAGACAGGATTGCGCAATTGTGAGAAGGGGATGGCTTCTTGACTTAGGGTTAAGACATTAGTCACACTGTCTGCTCTTATGGAACAGAACTGAGGTCAGGGGACACTCAAATCTCAGTAAGGATAAAAGACAAAAAGAGCTGAATGCACTACAGAATACACTTGTTAGCTGTGGAGGATGCAGTTTAGATATTATAAACTTTTAATTAACTGAGACATATTTGGTAAATCCATTGTGACATCCTGGAATCACAAGCAGGATTTCACTACCAGGCTGGATTTCCCACGACTGCACTCCAGCTTTTATCCAGCAAGAGTAAAATGTGGGTGAGACATAATCAAGGTCACTGATCTTTTCCTGTGGGTTGGGTGTGGCGTGTTAGACAGAGTCCTTGTGTTCCCCAGTTCTGCAGGGCACAGGTAGGTCTTATCAGGCCACAGAGAGCCCTCATTTCCAGACATCAGATCACCCACTCACCCAATGGGTCCCACTTGGGGAAGTCCTTTTGTAATGATGTCAGATCAGTGTCACTGACATTCTTCTGATTTTAACATTAAGGTTAACATTAAGGGAAAGGTGTAGCTGCTCCTATGTGAATGTTAAAGTGAACTTTTTGTTTTGTGCTATGGGTGTTTTATGCAACTACAAGAGGATAAGTTTATCTCTTTCTCTTGCAATTCTGATTTGCTATTAATTCTGAATGATTTTCAGTTTACTCTAAAATCGCTATGCTCCATTTCTCATGTCAAATAAAACTATACTGTTTCTTTCCCCAAAATGTTACATGGCCAGTAGTAGCAGTCATATTTTTTTTATTCTAAATATAGGAGAAATAGCTTCACCCTAATCATCACTGTAGCAATGATACATTTAAATTGGTATCAGGTATACATACTTATAACTTAGAACAATAATTAGGGGAAATTTCAAATTTTGGGGTATCCCCTAAGTTTTGGGAGCAGTATATATATTATATAAAATATAATATACATATAATAATATAATATAATATATATATAATATATACAGTATATATTATAGCATAAATTTACTCTTAGGAACACAATACTGTCCATTACAGATATAAATGTTACCTTGGGGCATAAGGCATCTTAGCACTTACTGTAATTTCAGCAGAATCCTTAAATATTAATATTCAACATTATTGCTTTAAACTACTAGTAAACTGCTCCATTTTAACTCTCTGTTGTTATATCACTACCCCAGTTCAAGCATTTTAAGTTGTGCTGAAGAAGCACACAACTCTTTCTGAAAACAATTTATATGTTGTCTAGCTCTTCTAGTCAGCATCAACTGCCTCACTATCTGCTTCACCAGTAATGATGTTCTTATCAATCATAGAGAAGCTGTCAGCTCTGCTGCTCTCTATATCCCTCCTGTGGAGCAGGCACTCTGATTCCCACCCTAAATCCAGTCTAAACGCTTACCCAGACCCCTCTTATGTGGACTGGAGTGTGAGTCTAGTGTCAACTATTGACTATGCTCTGAATGGAAGCAAGTCTATGTTGGGGAAAGAGCAAGTGAGGGGGATAAAGAGGTCTGTAACCTCTTGCCAGCTGCTTGGCTCTTCAATGGCTTTGGCCTCCACCACACCCTGGGGTGCCAATAATGCAACACCAGCTTATTCCAATCAATATGCTCATTTCACTTGTTGGGTGTTTGCTGAGTCTCAAGTCCTGTAGTTTTCTGCAGATCTATTACTAGTTTTGATTTCTCCATGCTGTTGAAAAACCACTTATGTGTCTGATGACCTTTGATTATCTTTTTTTTAAGTTATGAAGGTAATTTCTTACAATTGAGATGAGTGTGTGCATGTGTTTGTACATGGTGTAAATTATTTTCCTAATGATAAATCCACAATGCATTTGATTGTTTTGGGAAGAGGCAATTGAATTGGTTCAAATTCAAATTATAAATGTTTAAATGCAAATCTTTTGTTTGTACTGTATATTACTGTATCATACTGTACTGTAAAATACTTTACATTATATAGCATAGCTAGTAAAAGTACAGTTAGTTTTTATATTATATATTATACTATTTTTAAAAGTTTTTTTTCTCTCCAAAGTCTTTAACAAATATTTAATTAGTGACAATTTTCAACTAGACAGCAATCATATATTTTAAGAGTTGTACATGCAAACAAGTCACAGCATTTTATACAAGACACAATTTCAGAACCCTTTATGTAGTGATCGTTTCCAGTGTTACACACTGATTACTATAAAGCAATGAGATCTAACTACTCACCATGAGGCATTGAGCTACGTGGGTGCAGTCTAACTTCTTGCACTAAAATGCAGGTGAAAATAATATTCATTTTTTATTAATAATAAAACTGTTCATATTTGGTAGTGCTTTGAAATTATAGAGCTGTTTGTCTGTTTTAATAAATGTTCACCTCATGATAAATCTATTTTTAAGTCACTTTAAAAGAAAACAAAAAGACAAAAATGTATATTTAAATGTATTTTTTTAAAAACAAATTATTGCATACTTTTTGTTGATACATTTTATTTTAATACTTTTTTTATTTTATTCTATTGTGCGTCCAAAATTTTAACTAATCCAGTAGAATCCATATGTCGAATTTGTGCATCTATTTGTATGCATACTGATGAGTATTCTTTGTTTGCATCTGAGCACGTTATGTTTGCTTGTGTTGTGTAAGCACTTGATCCGATGTATATAAAAAGGCCTCACCAAGTGGAAACCCATGGTCAATAAAGTGCTCTTCACACAAAAGCAGGCCAAATGCAAGCATAAAAGTACCTTAGCGAGCTGTGTGGGTCCCATCTGACATCAGTGTATTCCCAATGCTTCTATATCTGCTCCTTTCACTCCTCTCCTCCATCTGAATAAAACAATCAGAACAAGTGGAAAATTAATGTGTGACATCAATAGCTACAAGCTCTTGACTATTCAGGCATTTCCAGATGGGACTCGGACAATGTGGGAGTGACTGTCTGTAAAAGTCACATGTTTAAAATGATTATTAATGAATAAATTACAGAAAGAAAGTGAATACTTGCTTTTCCAGATAGACAATTGTAAGCCAATTACTGCTTACAAAAGAGATGTAATATAGAAAGACATAATGATGCCACTAAAACACTTTATGTAGCAAATGGATTGACTTCTTTAGAAAATTGTTTCAAGGACATACAGGCTTCCATTAGTGAAGAGGGTTGAATAAACTAAGGATGTTAATAGGCCGAAAAGAATGAGTTGCACATACAGACAAATACAAGGAAATGTATTTTAACCATTGAACTGGATTGTAATGAAACTGCAGTTTAAGGCAAATACAATATTTTAATTAGTTATATAACTAGTAAAAACGAATTACCAAGGGTACATTCAGATGTATTTACATAAATAAGAAATAAATGACAACATAATAAAAAACCATTAGTTTTTATTTCTCATGATAAGATAAGAAAAACTGTTTATTTCGGTTTATGATTTAAGGATATATTAAGTATACCCTATATCACTTTAGAATAAAAATTAAGCTACACTCAAGTAGGCAAAATTTACTTAACAATGTTACATTAAATAATACATCACAAATATGTCACTGATTTCTTAATACATGTATTATTGTTTTTATGTAGTACCTGAAACAACAGAAAGTCGAGAATTTGCATAACGATGTCATTTGTCATCTTAAAACAACACTTAAAGATGTTTTTATCCTTAAGTGTGGCATTTGAGAGATGCGCATGCCTTGGTAAGATGCCCTTATTAACAAAGGCACAGTTTATTTTTTTTATTCTCTATGGAAAATACCATTTTGTCTTCAGCATGCATTTTCTAACAGATGGAGCAGGAAAAAGAGGTGTTGAGAAAGCAGAGGGAGGAGATGGTGGGGGGTCTAAGGGCAGCCGCAAGCTGAGGTTCTCTGTATCCCAGGCCCAAAAAAGGAAATATGGGGGAAACGTGTAATTTTCACCACAGGGTTCTGGGTAATTGAGTCATTTTAAATACAGATACATAGATGAATAAAAGCAAAGAGTAATGGTAATAAGATGGAAGAATACTCTCAAGAGATCAAATTGAGGATTTCTTCCAAGAAGTACGACTGTTTTCTTTTTCTTTTCATCGCAGATATTTTGCGTGTGATCATTTTAGTCAGATATCTGTCTCAAGTCATTTTGTTTTCATTTAGTGCTCTCAGTAATGCTGTCCTTTTGTCAAAATGTGAAAGTGATTTGTCTCCTGTTGTCTCCTATTTTTCAGTCAAAATTTTAGCAACTGGGTGATTTATTGTTCTGCCAATATTCTTTGGACCAACTGAAAATCAATGAGTTATATAAATATATAAAGTATAGTGTATTTGTGGAAAGATTGTTCTCTTGGTAAAAATGTTCTAGATGTAATTCTCGATACAATTAAAATGAATTGAAGGAGTTGACTGGTGTCACTGAAATTGCAATCGTTTTGTCTGTTTTCTTTTTTGTAAACTTTTTTAAAAGCCATTGGTCAATTATCCTTTCTAGGCCTTTCTAAATGTTGATGTGATTATATCACACATTACAACTTCTGTAACTGTTTATTGTTTTGAGGACGCCTGGACTCCTAGCAAAGTATCATTATGTTATATAGTATAATGATATTCCTCACTTTCTCTGCAAACTGGTACTTTCTATTCTAAGCTTACACATGTATGTTCTGCTAAACACACACACACCACTGCAATACACACCTCTTATCTGCTTTATCTCTTCCATTAGTGACATCTGGACCTGCAGTCCAGGTGTCTGACCAGGGCAGGTAGAAGGTCAGCTGTGTCAGAGATGTCGCACCATGGGTCAGTGCAGGAGTTCGGTGAGAGCAATTGTTCCTGTTCTGGGGTTGGGTTTCTGACCACTAGGGTACAGCTCAAACTTTTCAGAGGGTCTCTAAAATAGTACTTACTTTTAAATTTATTGGGAGAAACCATTCTGTTGTAACTTTGTTACATTTATTAAAATTTATTTTCAGCATAAGTATTTTTTATATAAATCCAATGTGTATAAAAACTTTGATCTTTTATCGTGTTGTCACATCACATATATTATTTTGTGTGAGAATATGAATCAATGAAGTATTATTACTTGAAATCATTATTTAATTTTTTAGAATTGACATATTTATTTGTACTGTAATTTAGAAGAGCACAGCTGTACCCCTCTGCTTGGCAATCAGTTGTGCATAATACTGTGCATAAAAATTTGCCTGTTAAACACAAAATAGATTAAGTCATTTAACACTAAAGTGGGCATTACTCTGCCATGGATGAGAAATAAAGAATAAACACTAAAGTAATTGATAATTAATTGCATGAATTTAGTTTATGCAAATGTAATCTTGCCTGCAGCATGATTGATGGTTGATCACTTCTTACAAAACTGGCTCTGACTGAAACAATTAGCTACTCAGGCTCCTGGGAAGATGCATGGGTATTGTGGGGAATGTAGTGGCTGTAGTAAATGTGCATGGCATCCTGTAGTTCTGCTCAGCAATACAAGATAAAATTTACCTTTTGCCTCTGTGGTTTCAGTGGGGAATGGTGCCTCCTGATTTGTGTTTTGTTTGATCAGTACTAAAACAGTTTTAAAGCATGTTTCGGGGGTTACATGCTGATATGATAGTTAGTACTGTTACCTAACAGCTTCAGAAATCACCAAATTCAGTATGTGTGGATTCTGGATGTCCTCAGGGTAAAATCAATGTACGAATTTCCTCCAGTTACTCCATTTTTTCACATTTCAACAATATGCGTTAAGCCAACTAGTGCCTCTGAAGTGTCCATGAGTGAGTGAATGGGTGAGTTTTTGTGTCTTGTCTTCCTATATTTGTGAAGGTAAGGTGCCCAAAAGAGTATAAACATCTCCATTAGGTTACTGAGGTTAAGGCTAGTGTCAGGTGATTAGGTTAGTTACAGTAATCATTATGTCAATACATTTTTCCCACCTTGGTTGTGTGTGTGTGTGTGTGTGTGTGTGTGTGTGTGTGTGTGTGTGTGTGTGTGTGTGTGTGTGTGTGTGTGTG
>JAVSBV010000079.1:3530724-3550730 GCA_033117975.1 Parotocinclus spilosoma | reverse complement strand
TAATCGGACCAGTCGGTTATTAGGACCAAAACGATCGCGTCCCGATGTGGTCCCATTAACCGGAATCGACTGTATATCCCAGTCCCTGATCTGTGCAATCATAATGAGCAATGTGAACTTGTGATTCCGTCATTAGTTTCAGTCCTCATACTATTCCCCAAGCCACTTCAGAGAGCAATAACCCCACCTCTCCTCCTCCAGTTGACTGATGATGCCATGCCAACAAAACTTTCCTGCTGAGGACATAAGAACCTAGAATAAGTCTTTTTACTGGTATAAATAATGCTGATATGCACATTCTTTATGTTAATGTTTTCAATGTTTTATTAAAATATAAAATTTTCTATGTTTTATCATTTTAAACTTTCTGTCTTATTATACTAGTCATAATATTGTATTATATGTAATTTATTATTGTTTATATATTATTATATTTCATTTAATGTATTATATATTCCATAAATATGTTTTGTCTTTAACACTTGGCTTATATTTATTTAAACTATTCATATATACTTATTAATTAGCTTAGTTTAATTTGTACATAAATCTCCTAGGCTGCTAAATGAGGTCGGCTCCCTTTTTGAGTCTGTTTCCGCCCACGGTTTCGTCTTTATAACTCTTAGGGAGATTTTCCCGACTTGAAAAGTTTGAGTTGTGGGTGAGATATTTGTAAAGCTGCTTTAAGACAGTGCTTCATTGTAAAAAATCACTATACAAATCAATTTGACTAAATGTAATAATACATTGTTAAATTTGATTTAAACAGCAGATAATCAATTTTCAAATTAAAAAGATTTAACATAAAAGCAAAAGAATTATTTAAATCGTATGAATAGATTTTCCTATTTATACAAGTGATGTCTAAATCATGTGGATTCAGAGATGATAAGAAAGTAGGACTGCAAAAATGTCCACTAGTGATGTAGTCGGTTTTATGTACAGAAAGGTTAATGGATAATTAAGTTTTTGTCCTCATGCATCGCCAACAAACATTTCAGCAGACATCACACAAGTTTAAAATAATCCAAAACAGTCACAGCCTAGATTTCCAATTTTTATAGACTGATTTTGATTATCACATATCACATATGATGAATCACATGCAGCTTGCAGTATGAGTGTCTGTCAGTTCAAGAAAGCAGAGCAGCGAACAATCACAATGTCAAGGAATAAATTGAAATACTATACAAGCCTTCTGTCACTGGTATCCCAAAGATCTTACAAGTGCACAATTTGTACTTTCTAATGATATACTGACTTTTTTCAAGTGAGCTTTGAGGCATGTGAAAGGCCTTCATTATGATAATTATTCTTGATATGCATACTTTTTCTTACTTTTTACTTTAAAAGGAAATAATTTTTGATTTATATAATGATAGCTGTATGCACCTGGGTGGCCAGCTCTGTCTTTCTGTTTCTTGGGCTTTCTCTATTCTTCCATTTCAAGCTCTGCTCATGTATATATGGCTTTTAAAAGTTCCAATGGGTCTCTTCGTAAGATGCCTAATGAAGGGAATAATGCACTTAAAGTAATGTGACATTAATTGTTTGAGGTTCATAATAACAGCCCTCAATCATCTGGAAGATTGCCTCAGGCTTTTAATGAGAGCCGTTTTCAAGGCGATGGACTCGAATGAGGGAATGACAGAGTCAAATTAGCTGGTTTGCCATTCATGCTCACTCTATTGCCTGCTATTTAAAAGTCATTGACCATTTAGGGATGGGCCATTGGTCGCAGTGAGCGAGCAAGTTGCACCAGGGCTTATGTTTGTGTTGCAGGGTGGAGGATGGATGGCTGGGTGGCAGCTCCACCTATGATAATGCTTTTTAAAAAGCAGTAGAAATGTCAAGTCCCTTCTGTGTGGAAGAGAATTTGACAAATAGTGGAGATATTCAGTGGGCCCCACTCCTGCATTAACATAAGAAACAGGCCAATATGGATGGAAGTCAGCCGGTCTGGGTGCTGTCAGCAGAGGCCTTTGGCGAGGAGTGATTAATGTCTTTACGATACCACACACAGCCGGCGCCATGGCCCTTCTGCCTCCATCAGACTGAGATCCCTCTGGTGCACACTTACCAGAGCTGCAGGTGCCCAATAACCTGCACATTCAGCACAAAGTGTACAAAGTTTAGTGTGCAAAAATGCAAAAGGGGAAGACCTTGTGTGTTCTCACAATGAAAATTGATTATATTGTGCCCCGTTCTTGAACAAGACTTAGTTATAAATGTTTATTTGGCTGTTTAATGGTAACAAACTTAACATGTTTAGCATGTTTGCTAAAAACTGACATATGCAAGTGCTTATTGCTAAATGCCCAAACTTTGCAATAGATTTTAAATTCCTTCACAAATTTCTGTCCAATTTGTGTTCCTTCAGACTCCTTAAACTTGCATCATTGAGAGTCTCTTATTATGTCTTCTTGCCAAGGCCCACTCCATGAATTGAATAGTAGGTGTCTTTATTTTTCTCATTCTCTGACTGCAGACCTCATAATAGGTTCATTAATGCAGAAGTTGCATTTGGTTGACAATGGGTTAATGGCCTGAGGGTAGTCTATTGGTACCGGGAAACGGGCAGCAGGAGGAGGAGACTTTTTTGCGGCCCTTTCAGAGTAGGTTCTTCAGGGGTCAACCGAGTGTCACCCAAAAGTGAACAAACATGTAATTGATGTTCGGACATCTCTGGCTGTCTTTTTTTGAGTCGGGGCTAAAAAAGGGGCTGCTGTCTGGGCTTTGACCGTCCTTTGCGGAAAAAGGGAAACTGATTTGTGAAAGCGTGGGATGAAAAGAGGTGCAATCTGCCAAGCTGGAGAAAGGGGATACGCTTGAATTTTTCTCCTCTGTCTTTATCTGAAATGATTGTGTTTTGCCTGGTGGTTAATTGCTACCCCCCACATTCAGGTCGTGAGGAGGGGAGGCATACACTGCTGGTGTTCCTTTCTCCTCTGTACTGGGAACAGTGTCTGGTTTTGTCTCGGATTTTCATTGATGTTAGGAGAAAATGCAGAGAGGAGTTGCGGCCCTTTTATCAGGCCATGTCAGGCGGGACTATACTGTGGCGTTTCTATATTCACTGCCGCATAACAACAGACAGCAATTTGTAGAATGGGGACCAGATCTTGTTTGGAAGCTGAGTGAAAAATAAGGCCAAACGTTCTACTTTTTTTAAAGTCAAAAGATCAGTCATTTCATGGAAAGTAACTTCATTTAATTGCTGCAAAATTGAGCTCAGGTTCAAAATATTTTCTGCATCTTTTTCAGATCCCTTAATGATACTCAGGGTCATTAATTACAACCCTAGAAACATTAAAACACGACTGTGAAAATAAGAATAAGAATAACTGAGAAAAAAATCTGTCCTGTTTGCTGGATTGAACTGCACCCCCATGCCACCCCACTCTCTGTGGTTACAACAGAGATGATGTCAGTCGGCAAGCCTTACCAGTAATTACACATCAGATGACAACAACTTAAAATTGATATTCAGTGCGGGAGAGCTAAGTGGACATTTTAAAAGTTAGAGACAGGAAGCCAAAGAGAGAGGGAGGGGCCATGTTATGAAAAAGGCAGCATGGGAATTGTTGGGCAGATGCTCTGTATGCACACTACACTAATAGACATGAAAACCCCCTTTTGCTAAAAGCACATTTGGCATCACTAGCAAATGAGTATTTATTCTGTAATGACCCAGAAGGTGTCCCTTAATTGAATAGTGAGAGTGGTGCCAAGCAGTAATAAAAGCAAATAGATTAGGGGAGGAAATATCTTCTTAAGTGGACCTGTAAATACATATGAACATACATTTATCTCTCTGACCTTGAGCAAGATAACCACAGATTAAAAATTTAGCTGCTGGTGGGATAAATGGGTATTTTGCTTTTAGTTCTTGGTTTTTTTAAGTCCTGTACACAGTAGACCTTTATTGGCTGTCTTGATTATTGAGTTGTTGCTCTTAAGTGCAGGCCATTGAATTGCCTTGAGCTGAAAAACTTTGAGTAAAGCACCATTAGCACTGTTTTACGCTTTTGAAAGCTCTTTTGTTTTGACATTACAAGTGCAACAATTTTTGTCTTGTAAATGTCACTATGCACTGGTAATAATTATCAGTGGCATCTGAAATAAATGATAGGTAAATTAAATAAATGCAGGGTCAGCTAAAGCCTTGAGATTGGAATTTGTTCTGGCTTTTGCATAGAAGGTTATCATTATTTGATTATTCTCATATATTCCTAATTTAGTAATCAAAAGATATGCACGTTTGTCTCGTTTTTTATTATTTTATTATTTTATTAGCTACATTTTTTTAGATTTTTATATGGGAGTTGGAGTAAATCACCTAAATGTAAGAAGTATGTACATTTCCTGCCCTTGGCATTGTTGCTATCACTTTTATGCATTCTGATTGCTCAACTGTAAGTTGCTCCGGATAAAGTTTTCACCTCTGCTACTATGCTTCCTTTAGAACAAGCGTTATTTCTGGATGTTTTTAAGTTACTAGTACAGTACTTAACCTGTCGAACAAGCCCAACAAACCAGTGAGCTTCTGCTGCAACACTGTCTTGTTGTAACTTTTTAACTGTTGAATTACTGTTATGACCTAGGTAACAGTCTCTGCTTGTTGTGTTGCTTTTTTGTTTTGAGTTTCAGCTTTGAGAAACGTTTGCAGTTGAAATAACATGACATAAAAAGTGTTTAGGATGCCTCTGGTCCAAAGTGTCTCATAGTTTATATATGCTTGAGCTTGTTGTAAATTGCAAACTCTAATGTTATGTCTACCTCTGTCTTATTTTCCAGTTCTGCTCAGACCAGCTTCAGTCTTTGTAGGGTAGATCAGACGATTTTCTCTGTCTCTAAATGCTTTGCCCCAGTGGCAGTCCTGATATCTACCTCCATATGTGAATCAGTTATTAAGATTAACACCTTGGTGATTGCTTTTTTTCTGTTTGTTTGATTGAATTATTTGGGATTTTTTTTCATGATTTATGGAGATTTTCTTCATCCGGATGCCAAGTTCATTCTTTTGCAGCCTGAAGAAGTTTGATCAGGAATGAAGATCAGTGGAAAAGAGTATTATGGAGTGACAAATCCAAGTTTACATTTTTTTGGTGCAGCCGTTAATAATATGTTATATAAGGTCATTATATCATTGTTAAAGCAACAGATCTAATACTGGCCTAGACCTTTGCACAATATTGTACATTTTATTTGTAGTATGTAGTTCTCTTTGAGAAATATCATTTGTGCTAGCCTACAAATTTGAGCCCTATATGTTCCTTAGAATTTCCAGTTCCTTATTGATATCCACTTTAATCTTGATGTGTGTTTAATCTCTTTAGCTTTGGCCTGTGGTTTTAAATGGTAAAATTCAGATTTTGTTAATCTTTGCAAAGCCTAACCTTCCTCAGTGGCGGGTTTTAGTATCACAGCAAGATCTAATAAAATTGGTTCAATGTGAATGGCTCTTGTCCCTATGCTCTACATAAGCACAGGCTAAGTGCTATCAATCACCTTCCCTTTTAATAATACGTCATGGTGATTTGCTAAATCTGTCCACCATGAGCATTGTCATGTCCACCCACTGTGCAGGTCTGTCTCTGTCTCCCACTCACTCTGTCAGCAGCTGCTTCCATATCCATCTATTCAAATTGCACAATTCAAACGATTTTTTTATTATTCCTATCATTAAAAGTAGATTACGATATATGAACGGTAATCTACATTTTAGATCTGTTAAACCATGTTTACTTTTAAGCTGCTGCGCACATATACACTAAATACTGCTAGGTCTCTAGGGTTGAGTGTAAAGTGTAGATCACTGACACTTTCTTACTCTTTTTTTTTTTTAATAAGTCAACACAGTTAAGAGGTAAAAGATCCATGAATTTTGTTTCCATCATCTCCTTTCCAGATAATCTGCTGCTTTGTTTTGTGGTCATACCGCTTTTTCATTCATATTGAAAGTCAAAGGAATGTGATGCATCGTGATTAATTGTCTAATTAGCTCCCATTTTACTAGCCATGCCAATTAGTCAGAGGCAATTAAACAACTCTGGAAGGTCTTCATTAAGGTGGGGTTTTCCTGCCCTATACATTAAAAAGGAGGAAAGACTTGTTTCTTCATGGCTTGAATAAAACTGTTAGAATTATATAGTATTTGCTTAGTGATGTGCATTAATGACTTTATCATTTGGTCTATTAGAAATTTTCATTAATTCTATTAGAATATTGACTTTTTGACATTTTGTTTTGACAGAACTTTAAGACATGTTTTAAGCTTTGATTTTTATCATTTGTATTATTCTCTCTTTTTGGGCCAAAATTGATGTTTTTGGATTGTCTGCTGGATTTTTTTTCTTTTTTACTTTTGGTCAACGATAGTTATTGCAGCACAAAGATACTCAGAACCCACTAATTGCTAAACTTCTTGCAAACTGAACTCTGTATCAGACATTTCTATACAGACTATTCAAAAGAATGAGTAAATCTGCCACTGTTTTTAGATGTATGTCTTGGTTTAGGTCATGGTAGGTTTACCAAATGAAGATGCATTATTAGTTATTTTTTAAAACATAAATGCATTGTGCAAGATACAGTTCCAACAAAAATATATATTTTTTAGCTTGAATTACAAGTAGTAATAATAATAGTAGTGACAGATACCACCTGTTTATCGAGAAGATCACAGCTCTGCTTGGCCTAGTGCAGGACGAGTCAATACAAGGAAAAAGATAAATTTTGCCCTTAGCCCCACCATGCAAGAACTGACAGCTCTGTAATTTACATTTACCTCTAAACTTCGTCAGTTATTAGATGCCCTTATCCAACCTTATATTTCAAGCCGTTGTGGGGTAAGGGCCACCTGGTCCATAGTATAGTACCTTAACCACCAGATCACCACAGTCCCAGCTTTAGTACCACTGGTGGATTTCTCCCAGTCTTTGAGGTACTGTGTTTTAGCTGTAGCTGCTTTTTTTTACCTGCAGACTTTTTTTTAAACTTATTTGACTCCTCACTATATCTATAGACCACAAATGACCAAAGACTGCTGCCAGGTGAAGGTGGCACAGGGAATATGAGTTGAGGTGGGGTAGACTGGGCTGGAGCCAGTGATTAGCATGGTCACCTCACAACTCCATCTCCAGTGATCCCTGATTTGAACTTTCCATGGACTCCATGGACTGGTGTGGAGTTTAAAAGCTCTCATCTTGTTCTTGTGGATTTACTGTAAGTATGCCGGTTCCCTGCCACAGTCCAAAGACATGCAGTAGGTTAACTGGTTGCTCTAAATTGCACCCCCAGGCCACACAACATAAATATAGCACCCTCAGACCAATCGAGTTTATAGAACCACTGAGAGTGAGATTGAAAATAATTTTAACAAACACCTACCCCCAAGAGATCTCCGTAGCTGTAGAGAAATATCTCTGTAACTGTCATCTTTTGGAGTAAGGGCTGGTGTAAATAACTGACCTCCACTAGTCATATCCCTCTTTTTCTTGAGTACTGCACCCTTTTTTTAGCACCGCTAGAAAAGTATTTTTATCTGAGATGTCAGATCTTTTCATAGCACTACAGACATTTATGGTCTTGGCAATATCTATCCATTCATTCTTTTTCTCTTTATTTATTTCAATTACTTCTAGCATTTGACTGAGGTCATCTTGGGAATTTACGTGGACACATGAAAGTTTAATCGAGTGCCTTATTTATAGGCTTGATATGTGATAGGTAGGAACTGAGGGACAGTGTTTTTTTATTTTTCTTTATAGGACTTACAACTAATTTAAATGCATTTAGTCATTAGTATTCAAAATGGTTTAAATATTTTCCTTATGATACATTTGTAATATAATAATGAGACAATGTATGTTAGGCCTATTGTGCAAAAAGTATTAGGCCACTATTAGATTAGATATAGCATTGTTTTAGCCTCCTGCTCCAACCTATTGGACCCAAAATGGGTCACTCCATAAAACTATTTTCCAAATATTTTCATTAAAGGCTTGGTGAACAAGCTTTTTCGGACTTCAGGGTTATATTGGCATCTCGATGAAACTGCCAAATGCTGCTATAATGTAAGGGGAGGTCACAATAAATCCACTGTAGAATATTAAAACTGTTTCATGATTTATTTATTTAGTTGTTTGTTTTAAATATTGCTTGCAGAAGTCCTACGTTTAGTCCTGGTTGTATTCTAATAAAGGGACTGGAAACAAATGATGTACCATTGCTAAAACCATGGTATATCTAATCTAAAATTGGTCTAAGACTTTTGCACCGTACTGTACACCGGTGGTTCAGTTTTCGGTGCTGCTTTCTAGAGCAGGTGCAGAATCAACAAACCTATTTAAAACTAAAAAATACTTACAACTTAACTTAAGTTGCGTTGTTCTTAAAGATGTTGTTAATTAGTTATTAATTTGTGCGTACTTTTTAGATTGCATATATTCGCATTTGTCAGTTGTTTGCAAAATTTAAATTTAAAAATGTGTGTGCGAAATGTATTATTAAGAATCCTAAAATATTCTTGTATTGGTTCGTAGGACTAATGCTCATCGATAATATTACTGATAATTAGTGATATATAGTTTGCAAAACAAAACAAAATACATTTTTGGTAGCATTTAGAGTAGTTCGCTTATTTTGCAAACAAACTTAATTCTCAAAACATTATGGTGACAAGGGATTTAGTGCGCGTGTTCAAACTTTATCCATCCGCGTTTATTGAAGGAGATAATAAATGCGCTTCAGTCCCAACAGGCGCGTCTCGACTCCATTCTTTTTGCGCATGTCCTTCAGCGTCGTACGTCCCCGGATAAGGGTCCGTCGATTCGGCTTTATGTTGTTAAGGAGGGAAAAGATGATGAATATGCATTAATGATGGAGGGATGATATTGGTTGGCGGTGTTCATCCACCATTTGGATGCGTTCCCAAGAGCGCGTCTTTGAGCTCCCGCTTTTTAACGTTTTCTCCTCGGCTCTTTTCACCCTCTCAGCTGGTCTAAGTGGCTGAAGAACCTGGGGAAACCTTTATTTTTATTTTGTTTTGTCTTTTCTCTCCTTCAAATGATCAGCTGTGTGCCAAAAGTGTCCCCCCTTGTTTTTACGCGTGCCAGTCACCTGCCTCGGTCCGTTCCCCCTTTTCTCTGAAGCTCGTCTAAAAAAAGCTCGCCTTTCTCTCTCTACTTCTTTTGACTTTCCGCAGTCTGGATCCCAAGTGAGATTCAGATTGGGTACATATTGAGCCCCCCACCCCTATTGTCTTTCAAGGGCTGTACTACGCTAATTAAATTTTATATAAAACCATAAAACCCACCACTCTTTTCTCCATGCTACCAATTCAGCTCTGCCGGCCAAGTCGCCTATTTTTCTTAGGTTGGAAAAATCCAGTGTTCATTGAGTCAGATGAGTTGAAAAACATTTGCAAATCTCTATTATTCCTGGATTTTGTCTCCTTTCTTTTGTGATAAAAGCAGCCCGAAACAGCTTGCTGCTTTGTGCAAACTGAAGCGCTCTGGAAAGCAAGATACGGCCATGAATGCTAAGTGCTTGGAAAACGTCGTTTTGTCCCGCTGTTATTAGCCCTACATTTAAGCCCACGTTATCATTTGCATCTGATTTTACATTAATGATAATTTAAGATTTTTTTTTCTTTTGAACTGTAGGATTTCACTTTTTATAATGTTTCTGAACTGCGATTGAATATACAGATCTTTGCTTCATTTGTTCTTCCTCTTAGTTTCTTAAGCAAGTGTTCAAACTCCGCACCGTACACACAGGTCCATAATATAATCGATTTTCGAGTGATCGTTTTTAGCCCTGTGAGACTTTGAAATCAATAGTGATAAAGAGCTAAAAAATAATTTGTCTTATAAAAGTCCATGGTCATTAATGATGTTTTTTAAACGCCTCGTTTAAACGGTTTGTTTCAGTTTGTCCATTAACTTCAGAATTAACTGCGCTTTTACGCGTTTGCTGAGCGCACTTTCTTCTTATATAACGTATTTATTATTACTCCAACACGACAAATAATAACAATCTGTGATTCCCACGTAACATTTTTACAGTTTACATTTTCAGATCATTTTCACCGGTGTTTTATAAAATAAATACGGAACTTAATTGATGAATTAATTTGAAGCTGTTTGTGTGTAGGCTATATACTTGTGTGTCTGGTTTCTTTTTTGGATTGTGTAGAATTATAAGATATATTTCCCGTTCAGAATTTCTTTCTCGAAGCTCCATCGTTGTGTGTGAAACCAATAAAAGTGCAATAAATGTTCAGCACCAATAAATATAAATCAATCTCTCTGTGTCTGCAAATCCTATTCACTGATGAGGCACGAATACAAATAGGGGGAGAAGATCTGGAGGGGGTTAATGCCCCCCCAAAAAGCAGCTGTTGAGTCCTAATCTGTTTTCGTGCCCTGCCACTCACCTACAGTCTCTCTGCCTGTTCACGCCACAGTTTGCGCTCCTGTCCCGTGTCTCCCTGTCCTCTCTCCCAGACCCCAACCTTGACCAGATTTAGTTTTTTTTTAGGACCATTCATTCCCTTGTAGTCGTCCCAAAGAAAAAGGCGAGTGCATGGATGTCAGATCTCGCTCACAGAAACACCGTGAAAGATTGATTTTTGCAGGCGACATTATTTCGGAATGAGCTGAATGGGAAACCCTGCAAGTCGGGGAACGGAATATAGATGTCCTCCCTGTTGGAAAGGGAGGGTGCATGGGGGGGTCTACCCATTTAAACTCAGTCCATCAACCCTGAAAAAAGAAGAGAAAAAGACGTGGTTCTATTCAAAGAAAAGCCTATATTCCCCTCTTACAATGGCAAAGACTTTAAATTAATATCCATGAATATTAAATCACTTTGGTCTGAAAAAGACCGAAAGAAAGGACTTGACCCAAACGGCTTTACACATTATTGTGCTTAAGCACCTCATTAAAATCTATTCAACTGGAATATATGCTTTTAATTTCGATATGATTACTAAGTAGCAGTAAAGATAGGGGCTATGGCTTTGTAGTACAGTTTAAAAAAGTAGATCAAATGTGTATTTGTATTTTTAAACATTTTTCAATTAAGGAAATCTCAACACGTGGCCAACTTAATAAAGATGTGGCATTTCTTTCATATTTTTTATGCAAGTACTGATTGATTATAACTCGGCACAGTTAAGTAAGATAGGCACGGCAGTGGTTTAACTATATATTTTAATGTAACTGCCATTGTTTCCCTTAATCCAGCCAACATTTCCAGCTTGTTTTCATGCTGAGAATCGGAGTTGCGTAGATTTTTCCCCTCGCTCCCAGTGTGGGCTGCTTATTTCTGAGAAAACTTTTTTGACATTGAACACACACACATAAACACCGTTTTCTCATCTATACTCAACGAGTGGCCACTCAATAAAATGCAACCGTATTCCCCTCCTGTTCAAGAACAAATCCACCGACACACAAGGGGAGGGTCATTAATAACTAATTACCGCAGGTCAGACCCCAAAGCGTATATAAAGCCCACCGGGAGCCTGCAGGGGCCAAACACTTCCAGCACCGCTCATGATGAGGACAGGTCGAGTTTAGATTGTTTTCTGACGCTTTTAGAACAACACGCCGGCTTTTAAATAGACTTGAATGATTGACAAGCCACAGTTTTAAGGGACACTTTTTAAACCAAAAGGAAAACAGCAGAGATTATGGGTTCAGTTTTACCAGCAGAAGCAATGGCCCTGAAGGCTGGATTTAAACCACACAGCCTGGCTCTCTCCGACATCATCACTTCAGACATCCTGCACAGTTTTTTGTACGGCAGGTGGAGAAATGCTCTCGGTGAGCATCTGTTCGAAGAGAAGACCAGCACAGCCGGACCCAAAACCGCCTTTACAGCCGAAGTGCTTGCACAGTCCTTCTCCGGTGGTGAGTGCCAAATAGCCTAATTTTTTTCTAAAATTGGTTTTGCACGTATTCCATTGATATGTGTTTATTGTAATCCAATCTTTATGGAGAAAAAACGAATCCTGTGCAATGCAATAAATGATACAGTAATAATAATAATAATAATAATAATTATTATTATATATATATATATATATATAGTACACTAATGTAGTTGCAGAAGGTGTCAAACTCCTGTAAGGTTTAGTTTAACTGTGCAATACAACTGCGCCAAAGTAGACTATAGTGTAAATTATATGATGAAGCATGAAAACACTTCCATGTATAATAACGAAGTGTTTAACTAATTATAACACTTTTTAACACTAAATAAATATTTCGAAGACGTTAACTGTAAACTTTTAGCTGAACAGGAGATAAACCGCAGTAAAAGTTGGCGTTGAAATGTCTCAAATTATAATTGTTCATGCAATACCTGAAATGCTCCGTTAAATATCCAACACCAAGTAAATCCTATTTTACTTTTCCACCAAATCTGCACGACTTGCGCACTTGAATTCCTGGCGGGTTTGCGCGCTGGTGTTTGCGCTTCCACAGCCTAACAGGAGCTGACATAAATAAGGCTATTAAATTCATTTGATTGCCGCTGCACTCGGCCTGAGAAAGTGTTCAATAGGACAAGGACCGAAGAGCCCGAAAAAAAGTTCCATTATTTACAACAGCTTTCTTTCGTCCAGCCACGGGACGCGCATACTTTTCGCAACAATGGAAAAGTTCGTTGTTGAAGCTTTGCCATAGAGTGAAGTGCTAATTCAGTCACACCATGTCAGCCGCCTAATCTGCTTTACATAATTTAGCCCCAATTCATTGCCTATTTATAAAAAAGGTCCGATTCATCCACTGCAAACCTATTACTGCAAACTTTTTTATTGGGTAACGAGTGTAGAATGAGCTTCTTTTCAAAACATGCATGGAGCCGTTCCTTCACATTCACACTGAAAGCATAACAAATTTAGTCCTTTCATTACCAGAAAAGAGTATTTAACATCCATTTGCCGTCAGCGTTTTCATGCCGTGCATAATGAGTAAGACACTTATTTGTAACGTAATCATTCAAAGCTTTTCAATAAGAGGATTTGCTGGTACAACCTGCAGCAGAATAAACGGCTTTGTGGCATCATCGAGGTTCTTTATTTTATTATTGTTTTTTCATTATTTTAATGATCACTTCTTTATACCCTCCCTGTTTCATGACTTGAACTCTCATTTGATTACTCGTATTTTGTTTTAAGTGGACGACAGATTTTAATATTGAAAAATATCTTTGTAAACGATTTTTTTATATATTCACCTTATTGCAGAAGTACAGAAGCTGTCGAGCCTTGTTTTGCCTAGTGAGGTGATCATTGCACAAAGCTCCATCCCAGGTGAAGGTCTGGGCATATTCTCCAAAACCTGGATCAAGGCAGGCACGGAGATGGGTCCCTTCACGGGCAGGGTCATCGCACCTGAGCATGTCGACCTCTTCAAGAACAATAACCTCATGTGGGAGGTGAGTGCAACAAGTGTCCACAGTAGAAGCAAAGAACGGAATTTAACGAGCCACAACGAGTTTTTTTTTTATTTATTTATTTTTTTGGCTTGTGCTCAGGTTTTCAATGAAGATGGTACTGTGCGTTATTTCATTGACGCCAGTCAGGAGGATCACCGCAGCTGGATGACTTACATCAAATGTGCCCGGAATGAGCAAGAGCAGAACTTGGAGGTTGTGCAGATTGGAAGCAGCATATTCTACAAAGCAGTAGAGGTATGCCTAATGACAACAACAACAACAATAATAATAATGATAATAATAATAATAATAATTATTATTATTATTATTATTATTATTATTATTATTAATATTATTATCATTATTATTATATTTATTATTATTATTATTATTATTATTATTATTATTATTATTATATTAGTATTATTTGTATTATTATATTAATTATTATTATTAATATTAGTAGTAGTAGTAGTAGTAGCAGTAGCAGTATTATTAGTATTAGTATTAGTATTATAACATTTATATACTTGTATATATTGCGTGTATACTTATATTTAAAATAATCGAATTGATTGTTAGTGTGTTACTGTAAAATACTCTTGTTTACCTTTTCTTTACTAATTAAAAGAAAAGTAGCCATTTAAATCCACACAACAAAGTCTTGAGACCACACGGGCACATACCAGTTTGGCGGTTTTGTGTTCTATGTTATTTGCATTTTAGCAACGTCCTCACTCTATGGTTTTTTTAAATATATATATATATATATATATAAATGTTGATTTTGCTATCCTTTCTTCAGACAATTCCACCAGATCAAGAATTACTGGTGTGGTATGGAAATTCCCACAACACATTCCTGGGTATTCCTGGAGTTCCTGGTCTGGAAGATGAACATCAGAAAAAGAATAAAAGTGGTAAATATGTTAATGTGTTTGATATAATGTATTATATAAAGTCATATATAATGTATTTAATGTATTTATAGTTTCTAGAACCAGGATTATGTTTAGATTCATATATTTGATTGAGCTAAACGAATTCTTATTGCATTATGATGGCTGACCTCCCCATTGCCTTTTTTCTTATCCAAGAAGACTTTCACCTGTGTGACACCTCGGCCACGAGCGCGTCCCTGGGATCAGTGGGACGCATGCGCTGCGTCATCTGCCACCGCGGCTTCAACTCGCGCAGCAACCTTCGCTCACACATGCGCATCCACACCCTGGACAAGCCGTTTGTCTGTCGCTTCTGCAACCGCCGCTTCAGTCAGTCCTCCACGCTGCGCAACCACGTGCGTCTGCACACGGGTGAGCGCCCCTACAAGTGCCACGTGTGCCAGAGCGCCTACTCACAGCTGGCAGGTTTGCGCGCGCACCAGAAAAGCGCCAGGCACCGTCCACCCAGTTCTGGGGCTGTAGTAGGGATGCAGACCACGTCACCACCTCCACCTACTCAGATGGCAGCCGTGCCGCATCCGGCCTCCCTGGTGCACCACATACCTACCATGGTGCTATGAAGTAAGCAAAGAAAAAAGGTGCCAGTTAACATCAAACCAGTACTTCAGACTTACAGCCTCATATGGCAGACTGGTCATGATGAAGATGGGAGTCCCAGGCCATGCGTATAGTTCGTGCCGTTTGCAGTACGGGACTCGGTGTACACCGCGCCTGGAGCCGGAGTGATGTGGGTCTGACTGTCATACGTGTTATATGTGGCTCACACGAGAGAGCAATGTCAGGTCCGGTTGGTTAACGTGTGTATTTCTCTTTGCATGCAAACGTGTTACAGTGTTAAAGCGTGGCAGCATGTAAAAAATGTCTTTTTTAAAGGCGTCAAAAGTTTATAGCGACAAAAAACATGCCCAGAGCATAAAGTGGTGCGTCTTTGAACAAAAAATAAATAAATAAAATAAAACGGACGTGCCTCATTAGCACCACCTAGTGACCTGCATGCCTCCGCGCACAGTATTGTAAATATAAAGTAGACCTATGTAAAGAAATGTGAATATGGTTTTAAAGCGTACTTCTACAATTTAATCTACAGTCACTTTAAATGTGTATGTATGTAAAATGTAAAACAGAAAAAATGAATTGGCTCTATTATATAATCTATATTATGTTTGCTATTATGAAACCCTTTGGATACTGGCCTTGTATGCAAATAAATGATTTACTTAATCACTTTTTGTGAAGGCTGCATCTCTCCACTGCTAAACCAAGACTGCTTTATTCAGCTATGGTAGGTCGGTACATGCTGGATCATTTGTGTAATACCTTAAAGAAACTCCATATCAGTATAAATTATGACAGAAGGATGTCAACAAACACGCGCACACACACAGACACAGACACAGACAGACACACACACACACACACACACACACACACACAATATAGAGAATTTCTTATGTTTAATTTGACTTGTATTTCATTTCAGTTGGTATGAACCCACTATGTTTAATGTTTTGTTTTTACATGTTTTAACAAACATAAATTTGCAGTTGAGGTCTGCAGAACACGTTCAAAAAATGTGGGTGTAGAAAGCATTTTACCACTTGTAATGTCTTAAAGCTGGAGCACATAACATCTTCCTAGAAATATTAACAATATTGATTCATCTGACCACAATACACATTTCCACTGTGTGATGTTCCATCCTGAATACATATGAAACCAGAGAAATCAGCACTGCTTCTGGTAACTTGATACTTTTTTTTGAACAGTAAAGTTTTAAGTGGTTGTTGTTAATGTAATTCTATATTGTAGTGCTTAACAAAGGTTTGCCAAAGTAATACCTTGACCATGTGGTTCAATCAGCTATTCATAAATGGTGGATCTTGATGCAGTACCATCTAATGGATCGAAGATCACAGATCTTTAGTTTAGGCTTGTGTCCCTTTACTTTAGGTACTGAAATTCTGACTCTTTGAATCATTGCACTGTAGAGGGAAAATATGCAAATTACTTTTGCAAATCTTTATTTCGGGTTTTTAAACATTTTAATAATCTTCTTCGGCATTTATTGACAACCTGGATATCCTCTGGCTAACTTTGGACCTGTTTAACCTGGCTGGCAACCCTAGACAGGGTGCCAATCCATCGTAGGGCACCTGGGACCTTCTTGCTGTGAGGCAGTGGTGCTACCCACCGTGTTACCCAATCCCATTATTATTGAAGTTTTAAAAAATTAATTTATGTCTCTAAATTGTGCCGTCTCAACTTTTTGGACTATGTTGCAGACCTAAAATGTAGGAATGGATTTTTATTACCAAATGAAATGAAGTTAAAAAGACAACATAAAACATGCTGTTACTTACTGTTCCAACTTTTTCTGATTTGAGGTTTTATTTAAAACTGTTGGAATAACGCTTATTGTTACGGCATTAACATCATCAACTCTAAAGTCTGAAAGCACTAATGAAGAATGATTCTATTTTGCATGTCGCTCAAATGCCATGTTTTTGTCATACATCAAATAATATGTATAACAAATTTAATTAAAAATCGAGTCTCTAAAGAAAAACATCAATCTAATCCTTTATTAGTATTTTCCTGTTTTGGTGTAATGACAGATGATCCATGTTATTCCAGTATATTTTTTTTCCAGTATATATTTTCCAGTCCAAAGAGCATCATGTGATATTACTGAATGTTTGGCTTTCTCTTATTTAAGTTTCCCCATAAATACTTACTTTAGTTTAGAGTCAGAGAGAATATACCAAATGTTATTAAGTTCTGAAAGTTATGTATGTTTTTAAAGGTTTAGGTTTTCACCTAGACTGTTATAATGATAATATGATTTTTAATAAAAAATGTACAAAATTCAAGAAGAATGCAGCATTTCCACTAGTGGTCTCAGATTTTTGGTCTCTTTTTTATCATGTCTATCTGCTGTAAACTGTGTGCTGTGTGTTTGGCTCAGTCGTTCAATACAGCAGCTGACTTCCCAAAAGTCGTAGTTTGTCTTGCGCAAGAAAAAAAAATCTCAGTGCAACAGCAAATAAACTGAGTTCACAAGACCAGTTTAAATATGGTATTGTTGGCATAGCATTTCAATGGCTTGTATTTGAATGATAATAAAAAAAAATATTTTAATGACAACTAAGGTCATATTAACTATCAGCACCATTATAGCACTGCTGCACAAGTTAAAGTTTTTAAAGTTAAAGTTAAATTTCTACAAAACAGCAAAGTCCAGAAACTGAATGTATAGCTCTTGTTAGTATACAATTTCAAACTTAAAATTGCAATCTGAATTCGATTCTTCCCAACATTATAATTCAGTTTTAAACACTATGATCTCAACAATTATTTGTCTAAACGCATGACATTTCACATACAAGAGTTTACAATGTTTTTATTCAGGTTCATAGTTCATCCTTAAAGTGGGATTATTTGGGAGGTCTTGCACCATGAGACAGCTAGGTTGATGATTAACTTAAAAAAGGCAGCTGTTGAAAAGCTCAGAGCTTCATCTGTCAGTCAGTCAGTGAACTTAACGGTCAGCAATATGACGGGCTTTTTATTTCTGCTCTGTGCTATACAAATATTCTCCTGGACAGAAGCTCATGCTGGAACGTAAGTGTATACAGTTCTATAACTATTCAATGGTAATAGTAATATCTAACTTCTCCTTGACTGCTTAAGGACCCAGCAGTGTCAGCCTTTTATGGAAAACTGAGCAATTGACCGGTGAAGTAAATCATATTTTTAGTTTCTGAGCAATGTTTTGATGAGAAACTTTAGGTCTTCACATTCATGTGAATGTTACTTTCTCACACATCACCTACCTAAACACTGTTCTAAGCATTTCACTGCAATAGTATGCAATTATGGCCATTGTGTCTTCCAATATCCAATATCAAAAATGTTATGTGGTATATATATATATATATATATATATATATATATATATATGGATGGCATACTTTATTGATGTATATAAAAAGGGTGGTGATTAATGAAGGGTAGAATACATTTCTATTTGACAGAACAAACTTTAAACAGTTCAACTGCCTTTAAAACAGGGTAACTTCTTCATTATATACACATTGACAAAATAAATAACGCACTCAGATAGAAATATCAGATTGCTGTAAAACTCAGTTCAGTCTCAGGCAGATATGTAAATCCTTACAGGTGTGGTCTGATTACACAAAACTGTTGATGTTGCCACAAGAAAGCATAAAAGTGCTTTATGAAAAGACTCTCAGAGGAGACTTTTTGGTAGTGTACCTCTTTGATCGTTGACAGTCTCTATGACACACTCAAACACTTTGCCTAGTTGACACATGTTCAAAGGGGCTACATCACTGGACTAGGAGGAGCAGGGTAGTAGTTTTGATATATTGACTGCCATCTCAGCTGTCCTGACTTAGCTGTTAAGAGGTGTTGGGAGCAGTGATTCTGTGAGACCACACATATGATGAAAAGGCTCTAGCTGGCCCAGACATATATTCAGTAGAGAGGATTGTTTGATCCACCGACGAGCACAAGCATCTGCCGCTGTTTCATTGTCCAACTTCATAGATACAGGTGTCACCTTCACTACACATATCTATCCAGACCATTTCCAAATGCTCAGCAGAAGGAAATTTGAGAAACCTGGACTATAATGAACTAAAACTGTATTGTCTTTATGTCAGGGGTCCTACTTCGCGCCGTCCGCTATTACAGAGCCAAACCCGATAGCCGCGTTTATGAACTCGCTGGCTAACGACGTGATAGCGAACACCTGGGGTCTCTGCTATATAAGTATGAGCCCCACTGTTGTTCATTGCCACGTCGTTTTAATGCGGATGAGCTCTGTTTGGGGCACATTCGCAATTCTCTTTCACAAGTTAGACGGTGACATCCCAGGGCGTAAAAAGCCTATGAATGTGTACGAGAGAAACCTCGGAGGTATCATAGCTCATGCAGGGACAGATCCAGGGTTTTCCGTCCATGCTCGGTTACTACCGAGTCCCCTATGGCTGGCCGCGCAGCTCTATTTAGACGCGCCCCAACTTGGCTTCTTTGTGCGCAGATTGCATTCGCAAGCTCACACTCGCCCTCTGGCATTCCAGAGCATCTCCGCCACTTGATTTGGGACGCGCCTGCATGCTCTCCGCACGCTCACCCTCCGCTGTTTTAAGTGCGGCCGATTCATTTCATCGGCAACTGTGGGGGAAATACATATTCGTATTCTTACTTACAATACTGTGCCTAAAAGAATTATGCCATAACTAGATTTTTGTTTTATGAACGGTTTTCTGACCTTAAATACTTTCCTCTGTAGCCTATAGAAGCTGTTTTTAGAAATAATTACATATGGTCATTATTTCATTGTTAATTAAGCAATAGAACACGAGAGGGAGTGTGTTATCGCGAATAACATCACGGCTGTGATTTGGTGATTTGTGATTTGGCCGAAGGCGAGTGCCGTAGTTTAAATCACAGCCGTGATGTTTTTAGCAAAAACACACAACCTCGAGTGTTCTATTGCTTTTATACAACCGTTTTTTTCTACAAAATAAATGAAGAAAATAAATCAAAGAACATCAAGAAATT
>JAVSBV010000079.1:3510084-3522355 GCA_033117975.1 Parotocinclus spilosoma | reverse complement strand
TTTAGTCAATAAAGCTTAATGACGTTCGCTGTTTTAAACGTTTCTCTGTGAGAATGCATAAGTATGTTGTTAGAAGGTGCCAATGGACACAAATCTTTCATCTCAGGACCAGGTGTAAGCATGGGAGATTCTCCTTCATTCTTCAGGTGCCATGTTAATCCTACTTTAACCTTGAAACAGAAGTACATCCCCTGTATGTTATCAGAGACCTTATACAGGTATACGACTGGGACTGTAGTACAGAAGCCCTTCCCTGTCATTAGGAAGAAAATATGAAATAAGTCTTATAATGAAAGTCAAATAATCAAACATTTAGTAAGGAATTGCTTTATTACAAATATTTCAGCATGGTCAGAACAAAAATACTGTCTGAGGTACAGGTCTAACATCATGAAATGATAAGTGCTTACGTGCCACATCAGAATAGAGTAAGACAGAAGATAAAATTAAATAAATTAAAATATAATAAAAATAATAACAAAAGTGGAAGCACTACCAACACTAATAAGTAACAAGGCAAATGACGGTCTTTATAGAGCCACAAACCCTGTCCTGACCCACTTAAAGACAGAACAAAATATTGCCATGCTATGATTTGTTTTGTCCTGATTTGCAAAGGTTTGGGCATAAGGCAAACTGACATTAGCTCAGCAGTTCTGTTTTACAGACACACAACCGCTCATCCTCAGAAAAAGTGTCCCCAGGTACACTGCTACATTTTAATGTTGTAATTTCTTACTTAAAACAATCCCTAAATACACAAGGTAGACTATGTTTGGGTGATCCCATCAAAGTATTCCAGCGTTTGTTTTTATAATTCTTTACTGATGATTGAAGTCGTATTTGGAGATAAATTGCACTTGACCTGTATTTAGATATATTATAGAATGAGTGTTGATGGCTGTATCAAGGCATTTAATAAATCATGAAGCTCTGACTAAATATAGTCCATCACTGATGAGTATTTAAAGTAGAAAGCACTACTAAATTTGATTTGTTACCTCATCTCTTTAAACCGCATCCTTTGAGTAATAACAGCGTTTGGCCTGGTTTCCTAAAGCATCAGAATTATTATGAATAATAATAATAATAATAATAATAATAATAATACTTATATAATGTCCTCATGCAACAAATGTGAAACTAAAATACATTAGCAGCCTGAACGAATGTATTTAACTTAAATTATCATGAGTAAATTGCCTCAATAACTAGTGAATTATGAATCTATTATTTGCATAAAATCACACACACTGGCTACTTTATTATGACCACCTCCTTCATTCTACACCATCAGTTCCACTTCCTATATACATGTATTTTGTACTCCTAAAATGACAGACTTTAGTCCCTGTGTGTGCAGTGAATTAAGTGTTTTAAAAACACCAGCAGCACTGCTGTGTCTGATCCGCTCTTACCAGCACAATGCACACTAACCACATCAGCGTCGCTGCAGTGCTGAGAATGATCCACCCCAGAGGAAAACGTAACAAATAATTCTATATGGGAAGTAAAACTTAAAACATAAAATGGAAAATGATTTTGGAATAAAGGTGTAATAATTAAGCGACTGGTGAGTGGATATATAAAATACAACACACTACAACTGAATGGATATCTCCTGTCTCAGATTGGAGGAGAGAAGTTGGCAGTATATTAGGTTCTTGAACATATTCTGCAACTCCTAAATAATAAATACGTTTTTATTGAGCTATTAAGAACAAAAAAATACTGCCGTGCAGACTTTACAGTGATTAAGAAATGGCTCTTTTTAACCCTGATGCTTTTGGAAAACCAAGCTCTGACTGGTCATAACTTATGTGATGTTTGTCTTATATTTTTAAGATGATCAAAATTAAACTATCAAAAAGTCAGCCAGCCTAATGGATGTTAAAATGTAAACTGTCAGTTTGTGAAAAATAACTCCAGCATGGCTTCACTTGGCAAGAGACTGCAAGTATACTATTATTATACTCTTATACTATGAATTATTTCATACTCTATATACTGCTCACAAAAATGAAATATCCCATAATGAAAGAAAGAGACCCTAATTTTTGTGAGCAGTGTATTAAATAATTTGCGAATCATTAGAAAAAGAGAGTGATGTGTGTAATTTATGCTGTATTTCAGGATGAGTCATAACTGGTGTGTAATGATATGTATAATAAGTATAATCACAAAAACAGCAAAACCTATTAAAGTATTACAATAATTTTTCAACCATGGAATTAAACAAAAAAAAAGCATCCAAAAAAGTTACTATTCACCTGCTATTTCTTCCTTTTTATTATATAAACTTCCAGATATCGATTTTTTTTGTGGTGAAACTGCTTTGTCTCTTTTCCTTGTCTCGAGATCAATTTAAAAGAAAATCTATACAAAAGATTAAAAAAATCCTTTACCTTCCCAGCTGGTAATGAAAAAAAATCATTCTTGTGAAGCAAAGTATGATATTTTAAACACATTTTGCCACTGTTGTTTGTAGAAAATAAGCATTCATACCAACAACTTGGCTTTATCTACAGCTGTACAACAGACTTGCAACTGTGTTTACGGAGGGGAAAAAAGTATGAGCTTCAAAGTACATAAAATTCCTCTTTACAGTTATTTGCTTAAGAACAATTATAATAAACAGTACAAAAGGAAATTAAAATGCACCACTTTTTAATGAGAGTCTTCCAAGTTTGTTTTTTCTTCAATGGCCTGCTTCACAACTTCTGCCAATTTCAAGCGATCCACTTTCTCAGAAAACGTCCTACCTAAGAGGGGAGCAAAAACAAAGCTGAATATTTATTCAAATAAATTAAAGAAAAAAATGAATATAAAAGTGAATATATTTATTATAAAAGTGAATATTTCTTATAAAATAAAATGCAACTACAAATCAGAAAAAGGTTGGCATGGTATGAAATTATATATATATAATATGACTATTATTGATATGATATTTTATTAAGATATTTACAGTACAGTGTGGAAAATAAATGTTTGATACAGAGCCAATTTTGCAATTTCCCCACCTACAACAAATAGAAAAGTCTGTAGTTTTTAATTGTAGGTACACTTCCACATATATGAAAAAAATCCAGAAAATCACATTGTATGAAAAAATACACTGAAAGAAGTATTTAATCACCAACCAACCAGCAAGAATTCCATCTCTCACAGAGAGAATTCTGTCTCTCTTACTCTGCACTCATTACTTGTATTAATTGCACCTGTTTAAACTCATAACCTGTATAAAAGACACCTGTCCACACAATCAATCACACTCCAACCTCTCCATCATGCCCAAGTCTAAAGAGCCTAAAGAGGAGCTGAGGACACCAGGGACAAAATTGTAGACATGCACATGGCTGGGGTGGGCTACTGGACAACAGGCACAAAATGAAGAAAATTTGAAAATGGAAGAAACACAAGTTGACTGTCAATCTTCTTCGGTCTGGGACTCGATGCAAGATCTTATTTCGTGGGGTAAGGATGATTCTGAGAAAGGTCAGGACTCAGCACAGAACTACATGGGAGGACCTGGACAAAGACCTGAAGAGAGCTGGGACCACAGTCTCAAAGATGATCATTAGTAACACACTAGCGTCTTGGATTGAAATCCTGCAGGGCAAGCAAGGTCCCCCTGCTCACACCAGCAAATGTCCAGGCCCGTTCGAAGTTCACCAGTGACCATCTGGATGAACCAGAGGAGGCATGGGAGAAGGTCATGTGGTGAGATGAGATCAAGATAAAGCATTTTGGTATGAACTCCACTCACTGTGTTTGGAGGAAGAAGAAGGATAAGTACAACCCCAAGAACACCATGCTAACTGTGAAGGATTGGGGTGGAAACATCATATTTTGGGGGTGCTTTTCTGCAAAGGGGACAGGATGACTGCACCATATTGAAGGAAGGATGGATGGGGTTGTGTATTGAAAGATTTTGGCCAACAACCTCCTTCTCTCAGTAAGAGCATTGAAGATGGGTCGTGGTTGGGTCTTCCAGCCAGACAATGACCTGAAATACACAGCCAAAGCAACTAAGGAGTGGCTCCGTAAGAAGCAGTTCAAGGTCCTTGAGGGCCTAACCAGTCTCCAGACCTGAACCCAATAGAAATCTTTGGAAGGAGCTGAAACTTAATGTTACTTCGAAACCTAAAACAGCTGGAGAAGATCTGTATGGAGGAGTGGTCCAAAATTCCTGCTGCAGTGTGTGCAAACCTGGTCAAGAACTACAGGAAACATCTGACCTCTGAAATGTAAAGGTTTCTGTACCACATATTAAGGTCTGTGTTTCTATTGTATCAAATACTTATTTCATTTGAAGTGTAGCTAAAATTAGAGACCTCTCCATTCTTTGTAGATGGGCAACTTGCAAAATCAGCAGTGTGTTTAGTACTTATTTTTCCCACTGTGCATGTTTTGTCTGATCAACTTTATGTTGGGCCATGTCAGTGCTCTTGCCAATGGTCATCTTTAGTTCTGTGATGGCAGCATTAATGCAGAAAAATTTGAGGAAAAAATCTTTTACACATATTTGATCCTCAAAGACTCGGTCTTTTGTGTACACTGAATCACCTGTTGACAGGATCACCTATTGACATGTTGGTGCACTTGCTTAACCATGTAAGAGCCAAACCATCACACACTTTCCAGCTGAAACTTGTTATATAATTTACAATTCAAAACATAGTGATTTAGTCTCACAATAACTTTTGCTCAGTAAAGATTTCCACTGTGTTTATTTTGATCAAATATTTTTTTTAATTCTACATCTACAGTACTTAAGTACAAATAAAACAGTGCAAATAAGTCCTCTAAAAAGATGTTGATTACAGCCAACTGAAGAAAAGCAGTAACTGAATCCTCTGGATCACTTTGAGGCAGCAGTTAGCTTAGCAGCTATGCCAGCATGCTATGTTACATTAACATTTACAGCATTGATGCACTTATCCAGAGGTCCTTTGTATTCCTTCTATTCATCCTTTCACCAATAGAGTAAGTATTTTGCTTTTCCTTTTTAAACTGTTCACTCAGCAGTCCTCTGGTGACTTTCCATCAACTCTGTACTGCATGAATAGTTTTCGGTGGTATCTCTGTTTAATGTAAAGGTTCACTGAGACACTCACCATCCCAGCTTAGCCCTTGCAGCCCATCACGAAGCAGCTTGCAGTCCCTATTGAAACGCCATGCTTCATACATAACTTCATTTAACTTCTCATCCTCGTTTTCTCCTGTGAACATCAAAGCAAATGAGCAAATAGAAAAAGAGTAATATATTCATGCCATTTCATTGCTTTACACAAGTTGACTTAAGACCCCAAACACACAAGCCAGACTTCAGAGTTCCAATAACAAAAAAAAACAGAAGAAAGTTTGTGAGGAACCCAGCTCAAATGGGGATCAAAATCATCCTCTGGTAAGACCACAAAACAAAGTTAATTCACAAACAGTAGTAAGTATGAACATTTATTCAAAACAGTAATAACTGTTATGCATACAGAATAAGGTCTGTGTAATAGCTTGAATTAATGCCATGTCAGTTGAACTGTAATAGTAAACAAAAACAGAGTGAAACTCAATGGTCAGGATCTGGTGGGTTCAGGCAAGTGGATGACAGCAGGTAAGCTGAAGGACGACACTTACCAGCCTGTGGAAAGATGCACTGTGCAATGACGTCTCTCAGTTTTTCCAGAGCCACATTGCAGTCCTCAGCTCCATTTTCAGGGTCATTGATAAAGAAGCCATCATTAGGTTTTGTACTGGATTGATCAACGAAAAAAAAGAAAACCCACACTGCTACATTTGTTGGAAGTCGATGCTGTCCTGCATGTTTTAGTTTAGAGATGCACTGATCGATCAGCCAGTGACCAGAATTGGATGGCTTTCAGCGTGTTCAGTCTTACGGCCTACTCATATAAGGCAATCAGCACCGTGCTCGGACACGATCAAACCCCCAAAGCATGGTTCGTTTGACTAGTTTCTGACATGTTTTGACATGGTTCGCTCTCCAATAGTGCTGAGGCACGATACGCTAAACCGCACACCGGCAGGTTTAAAGAGGTGGGCCAGAGCTTGATTCACTAGACTCTAATGCAAATGGCATATAGTGTGATGACAAATCACACCGAAGTGCAGAAAACAGTGCCAGCTACCTCCATAAAAATCGACTCATATGAGCAGCACAAGAAGCCCAAAACCAGTGCAGTGTGTAATCAATACATGTATTACAAGGCTTTTGAGTGTTCTGTGTCTCAGCGCAAAAAAACGATTTGTGGTTGAACCTACTGTATGTGACCAGGTAATCAAAGTCCGCTGAGTTGTGTAAGCCAGGTGGAAGGTGGGGTGAGGGGCCGACTGTACTGCAGCACGGTTCAAAGCAACCAAGCTCAGTGCAAGTGCGCCCTTAGATATGCGATTCTGTGCTGTTCACATTTAGACTTGTACAGTGTATGATGGGGACAGAAGCACAAACACAGCATCATACAAACAGTACAGTACTTCTACTAACTAATACACAATTAGTTCCTTGTGTTTACAGAGCTTAAAACACTTAAAATATATGGCTCAGCCACCGATTTCAGTTGTGTTTTGAGTTCTGCTTAGTCAGCTAAACTCTCTCTCTGTATAGCACATTACTAAGGAGGAAGTAGAAAGGCTAATGAGTGAGCACAGATTTATTTTAAACAGCCATGTCTTCAACATGAAAGCTCTTCAGAGCGTGCTGATTGGATTACAGACATGGTGAAAATGAGCAGTGAAGGAACACCTCCGAAACGTTTGGAACAACGAATTCAATGAGATGTTTAAAACAGCATCAGGTGAAGAGTACGACAAAACTATAAAAAAAAAAGGCAAATAAGTTAAATATAAAGCTTTTAAGAGTGCAGAGCCAGACACAAGCCAGCAGCCCCTGCTATCTGTCTAGCAATTTAAAAATAAAACATTTTAATAAATACTTTTTTTTAATTTGCCATGAAAAGTAAAGAGTAAACAATGCTTTCTGTAATACTGTCATTTACATTCTAAGACGAAAAGAAAATCAAAATCGGCCAATCATATGTTTATAAACGTATTTTTTATGGCAATTGGAATCAGCCTAGAACATCAGTGCATCTCTGTGTCAGATAAAAACAACTGAGAGATAAATCAAATCAAACATCACATTTTATAGCATGCTACAACCACACACTCTATAGATCACCATTGCCATTCAGACCTTAAGCTTGTTATTGTGGCAAATGACAAACTCCAGAGAGTAGAGAGACCAACCCTAGCAGCTTCCTCTTTCTCAGAATGGGGTTGTTCACAGAGCTCAGAGGCTTGAGGCTCACATTAAGGTCCTGTATTCTCATGTTGGCCAGCTGCTCTGCATGGGCCTGTTGGATCCCAGCAACCACTGCCTGCACAAAAACCCACAAAAAATGTGTCATTAAAACTTCCAGAGCGTTTATGTATGCATTACTATGTACGTTAATATAGTGTTTTAAATGCATTATCAACAGTGTTTTTTTATCCAACAAAAAGAGCTCACTTTGTCCATCATCATTTGAGCAGAAGGAAGCACATTATCCAAAGCCTCAGTGCAATTAAGCCAGGGGTGAGCCAGGACCCCTTCGATGGTTAGCCTTTCTTCAGGCTTTACTTTCAGTAGCCTAACGAGAAAGAAAATCACTGCTTCAGTTGTCTGGGATGCTATCTGCAATATTTTAAGAGCCTACAAATTGAATACTTTTATTTAATATTGCTTTGGTTCAATCTTTACCAAGCTGTTCTTTACCAATAGCTATGCTGCTATAGTTAATGCTGTCGAAGTGTAATGCTACACATGGCATCAGTGATTGTTAATAGACTTCACTGACCAATAAGTAACTACATTTTCTCTTTTGAAAGAGAAAGCACAACACACTTAGCAGTTCCTCCATCTCAGCATCAATCTACTGGTTTTTATCAACAGAAACCAGTCTTACCATTAATGGGTCCTACCAGAGTGCAGCAACTGCCTCCATCATTCAATTATCAGGGGACGATGTGCCTCCAAGGTCTCAAAATCTCAAATCTTTTACATTTTAAATCATATTTAATTTACAAGTTTGAATACACTGCTCACAAATACTAGGAGATATTTCATTATAGGATGTTTCATTTTGAAAATATCCCCTGATATTTGTGAGCAGTGTATTTGTCTTTGGTAGCTTAGGTTGCTCTTATTTTACTAATAACACTGTCACATTAATGTGCACAATCAGAAGTCTGGAAATTGTTTAAACACGTGTTAAGCCTGTTAGCATTATTTAAAGCGGACACTCACTTTCGAACAATATCCTTTGCCATCTCAGAAATCTGACTCCACTCCTCTTCAGGGAAGTCAAAGCTGCCTGTCATGATTTTCTTGCGCATGTCCTTAGGTATAGTACGGCTGTGGTGCTTAGAATAAAATGGAGGATAGCCACACAACATCACATAGATAATCACGCCCAGGGACCACAAGTCACAGCTCTACAGAAACAAGGACAGCAAAGAGAAAACAAATGTCAGTGATCTAAAGGGAAAAGCCAAAGCCTTGATTATTAAATAAAGTCACAATAAAGGAAAATTATAGGATTGCTGAAAAACTCAGCATGTGGTTATTTTTCAGGCAGATATGTAGATAATTCCAGGTGTGGTCTGATTAGACACTGGATCTTGCCTCAAGAAGGTCTCATAAAAGTGCTTCCCCCACTGTAAAGGCTCTCACTGGCTACTTTTGGGTAGTCTACCTTTTGTTGGGAGATTGTCAACTTGTCAAATGTCTTTGTACTCAAAGACATTTTAGACTTTAACTTGATAGACTTTCAGAGGGAGCGCATCATTGGACTAAAAGAACTGCCAAGGCGCCGTTATGACCTAACTGACCAAGTGTTGGGAGAAGTGGTTCCGTGAGGACACACACAGATAGCCAGACAGACCACGAGTACAAAGAAATGGTTAATGAGCATAAGCATTATCTACCATCCAGAAACAGGTGGCGTGTCTCTGCCCAAATTATTTCCAGGTGCTTAGCAAAAGAAAAGGAAATTGTTGTGAAGGTGCACATTATGTCTCACTGCCAGCCAGCCACCGCCACCTTCATTCACAGTCGTGCCTTTAACGGCCAAAAACCTGGACGGATACAGACTGGTGCAGTATTGCCTTTAGAGACGAAACCAGGTTCTGTTTGGTATCCAACAATGGCCAGCTACCAGGCTGGGGCCTTTAATCCGGCCTTTGCTGTTGAGTAATGCTTTGTCCCAACAGCTGGTGTCATGACCTGTCACAGTGACAGACATCACCCCTAGTATATGTTTCAGCTGGAACTTTTCAGTAGGGTAACTAACAAACACACACAGCAAGGATTTCCTAAGAATGTATCTGCCTGATTGCAACACTTCCTTGGTCTGCCTGGTCACCAGATTTATCGCTATCACTATGAGTGTGTACTATATACCGGCCCAGCTACAACATCTGTGGGCAAATCTTTTACAGGTTACCAGAGAAACCTGTATGCGTCCATGCCCAACCATATCTCATCTTGTATCCAGGCTAGAGGTCTGCGCGGGACTGCTTTTTTAAGCCCGCTCCTGCCCGCTCCCACTTGTTTTAGTCCCGTTACCGCTGCTCCCGCCCAAAATCGCTTGTTTTAATCCCGCCCCCGCCCGCCACATACACATTTCTACCGCTCCCGCCCGCAGTCGTAATATGAATTAAATTAATTAGATTTAGTGCTTAAAAATTACCTATGTATTTCTTAAAAGAACAATATCGTGCTGGATAGCGCTGTCCCATTTCTTACCCCAGTCCAAACACATGCCGTCAGGTGAACTGCAGATGCTGAATTTGTTCCATAGGGGTGGGGGTGGGTGTGTGTGTGGGTGTGGGTGTGGGTGTGTGTGGGTGTGTGCATCCTCCGCTTTGATATTTATCTGTAATATCTTGAGGTTTAGTTTTGCTTGTATTGGCTATTATCTTGATACTTCCTTTTTTATTTGCACCTTTCCCCGAGTGTCAGTCTGCTACACTAGTGAAGTTTGTTTTAGAATTACATTTCTTTAAGAGTTATTCTCAGTAGCCCCACCATGGAAGACCTGAGAGTGTGAGATGGTTTGTAAGGAAAACGATTAAAAGCTTTATATGTAAGAATAAGTATTTTGTATTGTATGTGGTGATTTACAGAAGGTTCAAGGCTCATGTGAGAAGGCGAATATGACACCCACCCAGATTATGGATGAAAGGAGATGGAGATGCAGCAACATCATCAATGTAGAGAGTAAAAAAAGAAAAGACTTTACTGAGGATGTGCAAAATTGACATGCTGAGCAAGATGGATACTTACCCTAAATATAATTAAACTTAAAATAATTAGCAAATTTGAAGTCCAGGGTGTACATGGTACATGGATATTAAGGGTGTTGCTCAGGGGCCCAACAGTGGCAGCTTAGTGGTGGACCTAGATCTTACTTACAGTTTTTTACAACTGTTTACACACATTTTACAAGCTCTGTCTATTTTTCAAAACTGTACACACAAAACAATTGCTCACACAAAATGCAAAATGCCTCAAATCTCCAGCAAAATGACACACAACATTCAAAATGTCATCAACACATCTCAAAAGCAAGCACTGACCTCACATTGCCAACACCTTTGTCATAATATGACATTTTGGATTCATCATGTACACACTGTTGATCAAAACCTAAAGCTCTTCTTTCATTCATGGGATTCTATGTTTATTTCCATACAAAAGTGCAGAGAGAAGGTGAAATACAAACAAACAGTTTTCAAACCCAAAATATTTATTTTTTCCAAATCATTTGCTGCTGTTAATACAATATTTGTACTGCGCAGAAAAAAAATCAGACCACCACATGAAGTTGGACAGACACCAAACACATGTCTGAAAAAGCTGGGGGGTGTTGGCTGTGGTGAGGGTATGGGTTGGGGGGTTGAGTGTGTGTCTAGGCTTCATCTCTCCTCCGGGCTGGATCTGGCCACAATACTTTATCCACATTGCAAGCTATGTCCTCTCTTGCTAAACACCGAGGAAAGAACCTCCTTGCGTGGCGCATCCATCCTTGAATAGAGGCAGCATCAATGTTGCCACATGCTTTCTCCATAGCCTCAAGAAGTGGAATGCGAGCATGGGGCCGACGATCATATACGGAATGTTCGATTATGGCTGCCACCGTGAATCGACTTAAGTTTGGCTGGACCCGCAGTCCAGCCTCTCTCATGGTCAACCCATGGTTGATCACATGATCAACCAATGTAGCCCTAATCTCATCTGAGACAGCTTGCTTCCCTTCTTTGCCCTTGTCCTTTTCCCTGTCCAACTCGTCCTCTTCCTCCCCTTCCAACTCTTCCTCCTCGAACCCGAACTCTTCGTGGACGTCCTAGGACGGCCTCTACCAACTCTCCTGGCTCTCTCTTCGTTGTCATTCATGGTTCAAAACCGACATCTTGAACATTTGACCTATTTGTAGGCCTATACTTAGCCAGTGATTCTTTAGTGTTCAATAAAGTAATGAGTGCTTACACATGTGAGGAGTGGGAGTGAAGCACTGGTGATTTAGTTTGGCATTTTGATAGGTTGTGTTTGAAAGATTAAATCAAGTTTGGTATTTGTGTGTTAGGTACACACAAACACTTCCTGTTTGAAGGACATGTTTAGAAAATTGTGTGACAAGCAAAGATTTAGTGTGTAAACAGTTGAAAAAAAATGTAATGGAATAGAATGGCAAATCCAGCCATGAAAAGCATCAACTGCTATAGCTCCACATGCATCTTCCATAGCTTGAAGAAGGGTTATACATGTTTGTGAATTTAGATCATACACTTTCCATCTCCAGGCAGAAATTCCTCAATAGGATTGAGGAATGGAGAATATAGAGGGAGATAAACAACTGAAAAGCGTGGGTGGGCAATAAACCAGTTATGAACCAGAGCAGCCCGGTGGAAACTTGCGTTACTTGCTCTGGGCCATCTATCTGATCTGGTGGAATGAGTGTTTTGAGTAGGGTCTCTAGGAATGTGATCAGATGGGCAGTGTTATAGGGGCCGAGGGTAGCATGGTGATGAATGGCGCCATGGTGGGTGATTGAGGCATACATTGTGATGTTCCCTCCGCGCTGGCCAGGGACTTCAACTATGGCACGTTGGCCAATGACATTCCTTCCCCTCCCTTTGTCTTTTTGTGAGGTTGAATCCAACCTCATCAATGAAGATGAACTGGTGCTCCACTGCAGCCACCTCTAGCTCAAGG
>JAVSBV010000079.1:3491087-3502244 GCA_033117975.1 Parotocinclus spilosoma | reverse complement strand
TTCTGTCAGTGCAAGCACATTTTATGGGAATGGGAAAAGTAAGTGCATAATACTTTTTACTGAGCAAAGTTTGGCTTGAAATGTCTCTTAACAAAACATTAAAACATTGTTTAAATTAGTTTAACCCTATTTTAGCATAGTATTTAAGCCTTTAAAAAAATGTCCTCTGTAGAGGACATTTGTAGTTATTTCTTCCATTTTGTTCTGTTTTTTTCAATGAAAAGAAAGGGGGTCATTCTCATAAGCAGAGAGAATTGTATTGTAAATTGTTGAGGGAGATTCAGATGTTGAGTTCCTGATAAAAAAAAAAATCAAGATGCCGTGTTTGAGACAGTAACAGAATAGATGGTGAACAAAACATGCATCAAGGTGTCGCAGATCCGACTGCAAAAGCAAACCATATGTGATGTGCATGAAGTACAAGCTATTCCCTGTGTGTTTCCAAGAAGGGGAATTGCTTTTTGAAATATCACACCAAATTAGCAAACAACAAACAAAAACAAACTACCCTCCCCCTAAAAAAAAAAAAAGCAATTGTTGACAGTTATGTGGCTTTTAAACTCATTCAGACATTCACTTTTTGGTATTTTCTGGTTGCCAGGTCAGTTTCTGGCAATGTCTGGAATTCCGATGATTCACATGATTGAAATACTGTATGTAATTTATTGAATATTGTATTGAAAGTAAAAAACAAAATGATTAGTCCATCGACACTGTGGCTCAGTCAGCTGGAGACTATCTTACTGCATATTGCTTTTCAGGAATATCGAGATTCAAAATACAGCAGGCAGGGTCTGCTGAATGTGTACTTATGCGTAAATCGTTATCGGAGCCATCGTTTAAACGGGGAGTGCCTGCACTGCATTTTGCTTCAGTTATCCACTTTGCTGGCTGGTCTTTCAGTTCCAGGACCGTGTGACCCTGAGGATCTCATTGATGGAATCATCTTTGCTGCAAATTATCTGGGTTCGACACAGCTGCTATCAGACAAGACGCCGTCCAAGAATGTACGCATGATGCAGGCTCAGGAGGCCGTCAGCCGCATCAAGGTATTTCTTGATACGTGATCTTATTCTGAACTCGCATGAACTTGGGTGAACTTCACAAATTTCTGATTCTTCAGCTTTATTTATGCAAAACACCAGAACATTTGGTTTGTTTGGGTTATTTAACGTCGCTATCGGCATCAGAGGCTATTTCAGTGACACACACTAGATCATCTCTACAAAGTCGCATACAGTTAGTTTAGTACACTCAAATTAATGTCAATTTAGTGTAATCAATTAACAAACCGCATGTCTTTGGACTGGGACAGATTTCTCGAGTTATGTAATTATTCGGGTAGTTATGTAAACCACAAACTACCATTTTTCCAAAGCCCAGAAGTGAAATCAAAGACGGTTGCCATTTCTGCTTATTATAAGAGACATTGTAACTTTTGGGTTTGTTTTCATCAACCTAGTGCTTGTTTCTCCCACCGAATCTGGCAACCCTGGAATTAAACACAGCATCTGTGAAAAGCTACCGAACACATCTGTCATTGTTTTATTAATAAATTGGACATTAACGTCACATTCTTCTGTTAGATAATCCTTGCTCTTACCCGTTATTTCCCAAGTTTATGTAAACTTTGACCGGATTACTGACAACATTCGAATTTCTGCAGTTATCGAACTGTTAAGTGCATGTAAACACACGCACTGTACAGGGGAAGCAAAGCTAATGTTATTCGTGATTACCAGAAATACCATCACACCTCTTTGGAAGTGTATCTTCAAAAAAGAATCAACAAAAACACAGAGTTTCTTATAATCAAGTTCAAACCCAGCAATAAATATTACGGTTATGTTCAACTGATGTCAAACCCCACTATCCAAACTCTCACTATCTAAAATTTTGACATTTTGACATGATAAGGCCAGACTTTTTTAATTGCTTGTTCCTCGGATGTCTCTACTTAAGAATCTACTGAGGAGGGAGGAAAAATAATTTTTAAAAAATTAAAAAAATTTTAGCACTTTTCAATTTCTCGAGGACTATGTGGAATCAATACAAGGAAGGATGAAGAAATAAAAATATTTTTTATTTAAAAATAACATTTATTTAACCTACAAATAAATGAAAGTGAATCTGGAAAAAAATTAAATGAACAGAAGAATACCGTTGGCTCTCCACCGGAGGACAGAAAAAGCTAAAAAAAAAAAAAAAAAACCTTTTTTATTTTGAATTTTTTTTTATTTCAACCATTGGTGCTGCGGCAGATCCGAGATATACAAAAAAAATTTTTTGTGTGTATTTTTTAAATATGATCGTCGGCGGATCCGCGAAACAAGCAATAAAAAAAAGTCTGGCCTAAACCATACCAGTTCATGAAATCCTTACTGTCACATTGGCACTTTAATGGAGCTGATGATATTCTAGCTAGAGCAGTAGGCGCTGATGAATAATTAATAGCCCCCGTTGTTTGGCGCACACACCCTGGTGATCTCAGGTAGCTCCGAAGCCGTCAGCATGCTGAATGCTCTCTACATCAAGCTAATGTGTGATGTACTAAATATAAGTGGGGCAAGTCATCGTCGCTCGTGTTATTTATGTAGCTGACACGTCTCTGAAGCTTTCTCTCTGATGTGTGTGATAATTGTCCCATTTACATCAAAACGTTCTATTCCGGGTATTCCATCTGACGTTGAGGTGACACTTTGATTTCTCCGGTTGCAGAGTGAATCCTCTGCTGTAGTGTTGCTGCCAGAAACTCTATTCACACTTCCATCCAGGGATAATTCCTATCCGTAGATTCTGGCCCAGAGCTTGTTATCTAAACAATGGTGTCATATCACTTCTGGGAGGGTGCGATTCTAAACGTACTGTAGCCCATATATGACATGATGACAGCTCGAGGTCTCACTTTATTCCTCAGATTAATATATGTTTACTTAAGTATAAAGGAACTCTTGATCTTCTTTTCAGCAGTCACTGATTTCAGTAATGTAATGCCATGTGAGAAATTTTAGAAAGGTCGAGAACGCCACCTGGTGGGGAATCAAGGCATTGAAGTAACGTTTTTGCATTTGTTATTTACGGCATCTGTACAATCTGCAGACAACAGCTTTAACTTTAAGCAGAAAAAACGAAACATTCAGAAGGCGTGTCTAAAGAATAATATTAACACTTAATATTATACAGTTACTAATTATATAAAGTTTTTGAATTTAGTTAGTAAATCTCATAAGTTTCATATAATAAGGGGGGAACATCGAGAAGCAGCAAGAACATCCCGAGTTCAATCCCAGGGTGGAGCGACGTCTGTTTGTTCTCCACGTGTCTGTGTGGGTTTACTTCGGGTACTCTCAGGTTTTTTCAAACAGTCCAAAGATAGGTTAATTAGTGTCTCTAAAGTGGGCCTTAGTGTATGACTGTGCATAACTGTGTGTGTGTCCTATGATGGATTGGCTCTCCGTCTAGGGTTGTTCCTGCTCTTGTGCCCAGTGTTGCCAGGTGGGCACCGGCTGGGCTGCAACCCTGTGTGGATTAAGCAGAAGATAATGGATGGATAGAAAATAGAAAGGATATTATTAGTAGAAGTAGTATTAGAGCTGTCAGACAGTTAATATGATTAATTTTATTAAGTCACAGTTTTTTGTTCTGCAATGTTTGCTTGAAAACTTTAAAACGTACTTGAGAGCTTGTGAGAAACCGTAGGTGTAAATTTTCCAGCTTGACACATTTGGCAGAGTTTTGGATCCATGTTTTTTTAAACATTATCTGAATATCATATCAGAGTTGCAGAGTAACAGTGTTGTTTACATAATCAGTATTGTACATGGGATTTTTGAATGAGTTTTGAAGCAGCATTCTGTCCATTTAAAATGTCTGTTGCAAATCTTTTGTATAGATTTATCTGGTGTAAAACAAATACTGATTGCACAGAACATTATGTACCGAACCTGCTGAGCAAAAGATTGGGACATTTGTAGTCAAACCGTGTTTGAAATCCCAGTGTGTTTGGTTATATCTTTGGAAAGTGTCCGCACTCAGTGAAAAAACTGTTGTAGTCCCAATTTGACTGAACTCCATCAGGTGCTGCTTTAGTCGTCTGGGCTCTACACCACTCTAACCATGTTCCTGTCTCTGTTTGTTCCATGCTAAGCAGACGGCCCAGAAATTAGCCAAAAACAGGAAGAAGGTGGAGTAAATCCTCATCCGTTTGGTGTTTTGCATTTCTCTCTTCTTCCTTTCCTTGATTTTTTTGGTTATGTATTCTTAGCTCCTGCCTCTTTCTTGTTTGCTGTATTTCTGAATCCAGCAACAAATTGTAACCCTTTTGTCAGATGTTTGTCTGTGACGTCTATACCATCGTGGTTATTATATGTCAGACATTAATCCACCTAAACCAGTGATTTGAATTAAATCAGTGGAAGCCATTCTTGCTGGATACAGACAATACAGGCTTCTGCTGCCATCCCTCTATCTGGTATTTTGTATTTCTCAGGTGCTATGCTTGCAGGTGAAGTGTTTTTCTTCTCACTAAAATAATTTTGCCCTAATATTGATACTTTTCTTAAATTACCCCAAATGTAGTCTGTGATCCAAGGAGAGGTTTGAAGTTTGCCTTTTTACAGTTGCACTGAAACCCTGAGGGGAAAAATAATGTATGTGTATATATGTGTGTGTGTGTGTGTGTGTGTGTGTATACACACATTAATACAATGCAAACTAGTCAATCTGCAGCTTGTATAACAGTGTGAATTTGTGCCTTTAAAATAACGCACAACACAGCCATTAATGTTTAAACCACTGCAAAAGTGAGTACACCCTTAAGTGAAAAGAGGCTGTGTGTTGAGTTATTTTGAGGGCACATCAAATCTTCAGTGTTGTCATGTGAAAATATAAAATAAAATAGAAAAATGTGAGGGGTGTACTGCTATACAGGGTGAGTCAACAGAGGACACAGGACAGCCTCCTGTTTTGAAATCAGAGGGAAAAATGACATATCCCCATCCTTAAAGACTCCCTATTGGATAATGGATAAGTCTTTCCAATGTGAAAGTGGTCATGTAGAATATTATAGAAGACCAGACCAGGAAGTTCTAAAATTTTGTTGTTCAGCACAGGTAACTGAAGATTGTATTGATTATTCTAATAATCAGGGGAATAATCGGGGAAAGCAGCTGCCGTATCATAGCCGCAGACTTCAAAAACCAACACCTAGAAAGATCCAACAATTTTACACAATACTGTTACATCCATCATAGCCAAATTCAGAGAAACCAGGACTGTGGATAAGTCACGTAGTGATCGTCCAAAGAACCGCAACCGATGAAGAAATCTTAACAATGGTTTTGGCAGCCTTTGTGAAAAGTCCACGGTGCATCACGTGACGTGTCCTGTGACTTTTGACTCACCCGGAGTAGTTGAATGCATCATGAACTGAGGAGTTTGTGTTTGGTAGAGCAGTCTATACTGTATCATAGCGATTAGCGATATCTATTAACATGTTTAAAACACTTGCATTGGGCTACAGTTTTATCATAGTGTTGAGAAATTTCATGTAATTCAGTGAGTAAAAGCAAAATAAAAGCAAACTGCTGCACAGCTGGCTGCAGCCTGATATCCCAGCAAATGTGTTTATCATACTGCACTGCAATTCACACTGTATTCCCTTTGGTTGGGTGTTATCTCTAACCTTTTTAGAACTCATGGGCAATTATTTGCACTAAGAATTATGCACTATAGATGAACCAGTAACAAAGATTTTGACAAGCGGACACCATTAAGCCCTTGAGCAACGCTTGTGGTTGTACCTTATAAAACTATATTAGGCCAGACTTTTTAAATTGCTTGTTCCTCGGATGTCCCTATTTAAGAATCTACTGAGGAGGGAGGAAAAAAAATATATAAATCTTTATTTTTTAGCACTTTTTTTAGCATTTCTCGAGGACTATGTGGAATCAATACAAGGAAGGAGGAAGAAATAAAAATAAATCTTTATTTTAAAATACAATTGATTTAATCTACAATTAAATTAAAGTGAATCTGGAAAAAGATTTAATGTACAGAACAATACCGTTGGCTCTCCACCAGAGGGCGGAAAAAGATAAGCACTAATTTTTTAAAAAATTATTTCAACCATAAGTACTGCAGCGGATTCGCGAAATACAAAAAAAATGTATACATATTTATTTTTTGTATTCTTCAAATATGATCGTCGGAGGATCTGCGAAACAAGCAATAAAAAAAAGTCAGGCCCTAGTGAAATTTGTTTATGTCTTTAATGTTGCACTTAATTGTTGGCCAGAAGCTTTTTGGTATAAAACCCCAGTGCACAAATAATGAAGCAAACTTTGGATACTTCATTGATTCACTGCATTTGGATTAGGTTAAATATTTGACAAAGCTGGCAAAACCATGCCTTTTCATGTGCCACTAGCACTCTGGCTTGCACTCTATACCCTCTCTCATGTCATTTTTTCAGCAGTGGATGGCTTTCTCACACAAACGCTAAACAAACAAAGCGGGCGATAAACCTAACCGATATACTAACCCCAACCTGTACAAAAGCTGCTTCAGCTGTCACAGATTGGAAGCTTTAATTTGGAAAGTAGTCCTATTACTTTCCAGTGTCATAATTATAAAATCTTCCTATAATACTTAGCACATCAGGGTTTTCCACTAACGGTCTGTTATCTCTGCCACTGTTTCTCTCTATGATTAGCCAAAGTATGAATAAACAGTACATGTTTGTAGAGTGACACACTGGTGGTCAGTGCCATTGTTTCTGTGTCAGCAGGCCCCTGAGGGGGAGACGCAGCCCATGACCGAGGTGGATCTCTTCATTTCTACTCAAAGAATCAAAGTGCTTAATGCAGACTCCCAGGTAACAGTGTCATTTAATGTTTGGTACCATTTATTACACACGTTTTATCACATTGGTGATTGGACTTGAGCAGCAGCTTTTAAATTGCACATTTGTGTGCTCTGTAGGAAACCATGATGGACCACCCATTAAGGACCATCTCCTACATTGCTGACATTGGAAACATTGTGGTGCTGATGGCCAGGAGGAGAATGCCTCGCTCGGACTCCCAGGAGAACATGGAGGCATCTGATCCTGCCCAGGATGAGAAGCGCCAGTACAAGATGATCTGTCACGTCTTTGAGTCTGAAGACGTGAGTGTGTTTTAGTAAACACTGTGTGGCCTTTACAGCAAAACCTTCAGTGGCACTTGTGAGGGAGGTTGACATTTCTAAAACAGTAATTAGTATAACCGACATTAGATTTAAGGTTAATGATATACATTATGACTGATTCTCTCTGGTGAGACAAATAATGGTATACAATTGATCATAATCACATTTCTGCATTGCAATGCAATTCTGCATTTTTGATTACTCAAGAGGTTATGTAAGCAGAATACTAATTTCTTAAATTGGAATGAGGTCTAGAAATCAGATAAAGTGAGCTGGACAAAAAAGCAATAAAGGCCTTTTATGTGTAATACTCTAACTAGAAATTAGGAATATGTGATATGATATTATTTAACTACCCAGTACAGGTACAAAACAGTATAATTATACACTAATTCCAGTACATAAATTAGACTGAATTGGGGAAAAAAGGGGGAAATTCAAATACAAAAAACAAAACATAATTCATCCAAGCCAGGCAGATATCAGAATCTTTGTTTCAACTTTTTTAATTGCTTGTTCCTCTGATGTCCGTACTTAAGAATCTACTGAGGAGAGAGGAAAAAAAATAAAAATCAATCTTTATTTTCAGCACTTTTCAATGTCTCGAGGACTATGTGGAATCAATACAAGGAAGGAGAAAGAAATAAAAATACATTTTAATTTAAAAATCGAATTTATTTAACATACAATTAAATTAAAGTGAATCTGGAAAAAATTACATGAACAGAAGAAAACCGTTGGCTCTCCACCGGAGGGCGGAAAAAGATTAAAAAACATTTTAAAAAAAATTATTTTAACCATTGGTGCTGCGGCAGATCCGAGAAATACCAAAAAATATATATATTTTTTGTATTCTTCAAATATGATCGTTGGCGGATAAGTTATATATAAACAAAAATGAAATAAAATAACATACAATATAAGTAAACAGGAATAAAATATAAATATCAATTTAGCAGCAGAATGAAGGTTTGCAATAATATGTGAGGAGAATAGGCATGAGAAATAATTTGCAAATGGCTAGGATGTAAAAGGCACATGTGATGTGCATGTGAGCTGTGTGTTTATTGTAACAGTAAAGGTATGTGTAAACAGTCATTGTTGATAATGGTGATGGCCTGTGGAAAGAAGCTATGAAGGTGGCGGCTGGTCCGAGTCTTTAGGGCTCTCATTCTCCCCTGGGATGGAAACCGTTGGAAAGATGACAGTCGGGGATGAGAGGAATCCTCCTTTTCCTCATATCTAAAGTACATTACAATAGGACTTGGTTGAAGTTCATTTAAAAAAAGGGAGGGTTGTGGAATAACCTCAAATTATTAGATCATGCTGCTTATTAGAGGAACACTTGTCCATGGATTTCCTTTGTCTCTTCTCCCTTTCTGATTCTCTATCTCTGCCTTTGTTGGTGTCAGGCCCAGCTGATTGCACAGTCGATTGGTCAGGCCTTCAGTGTAGCATACCAGGAATTCTTGCGTGCCAACGGTATCAACCCCGAGGACCTGAGCCAGAAAGAGTACAGCGACCTTCTCAACACGCAGGACATGTACAACGATGACCTCATACACTTCTCGAAGTCAGAGAACTGCAAAGATGTAAGTAAACAGATAACAGGACTGTCTTCAATGTAGTGAGCTGAATCAATTGACAATAACTTATAAATCCAGCCTGCTGAGCTGTTAATAATCCAAATGAGATTTCAATCCGATTTAAAAACCCTTGGGTCCTTCAAGAAATATGTAAAAATAATGTAGAACATTCTTTCAGGAAAGAATGGGGTTAAATGTCTCACATGCTGAGCTGACATTAGCTATTCATTATCATAGATTGTTTTTCAGGGGGAACCCAACATTTTGGATATTGGCAACTTGTTCCAGAAATGGTTTGGACAAATAATATTTAGATATTTGGTTCCTTTTTTCTGTGCTTTTAGTAATTGTTAGCATAATGTAGTGGTGCTGGAAGCATTCTGTGAGATGCTTCCAAATTGACAGGAGAGAAGTTGAGGGTGTGGGCACTGTGACTGTGAACTGTGGGACTGTGGTGACCCAGTGGTTAAGGTACTGGACTATAGACCAGAAGGTCCACGGTTCAAATCCCACCTCTGCCACAGTTGGGTCCCTGAGCAAGGCCCTTAACTCACAGTTGCTTGGATTGTAAGACTGTATTAATTGTAAGTCACTCTGGATAAGGGCATCTGCTAAATGATGTAAATGTAAATGTAGGCAGAGGCAAAATGCTGTCCAGAACTTTATCTATATACTCAGCACTGCACTACCACTGGCCACTTGGAATGGAATTTGCCTTTGACTGAGCTTTTGGTTTACAATTTTATCATTTAAAGTGTTTCATCTAGTTTCAATCCACACTAAACCATGCCTCCTCCTGCCATAATACACAGACTGTCTAACACGGACTAACATAATACCACCACAACACCAGTATCACTGCAATTATGAGAATGATCCACCTCCCAATAGTACTTGCTCTTTGGTGACCTTTGGTAACATTGTCAAAGTGAATGAAGAAAAACAGATGAACTACAGTCAGTTATTTGAGAAATAAAAAGTGCAGCTATATGGTTAGTGGAGTAATGAGCATAGAAGCAAGGAGGTGGCTTTAACTTTATGGCTGATCGGTGTCTGTCTGTCTGTCTGTCTGTCTGTCTGTCTGTCTGTCTGTCTGCATTGGTGTGTTGTGACTCAATCTAAATCTGTAATTTGTCTCTATATGTTGTGCAGGTTTACATAGAGAAGCAAAAGGGAGAGATCTTAGGAGTTGTGATTGTAGAGTCTGGCTGGGGCTCCATCCTTCCCACAGTGATAATTGCTAACATGATGCATGCTGGGCCAGCAGAAAAATCCGGAAGACTGAACATTGGAGACCAGATCATGTCCATCAATGGGACCAGCCTAGTGGGACTCCCTCTCTCCACCTGCCAAAGCATAATTAAGGTCCTTTTTCATACATAGAAAGAACACAAGCATTCTGGTTCACGGTTCAGGTTCTTGTGTACAGCAGTAACTCTTTCAGCAGTAATTCTTTAACACAAAGCTTGTTTTATAATAAAGTGCTGAAGAATCTCATGGAGTTTAGTAAGTAATTTATTTAATAGAAAAGTAAAAGCAAAACACGTACTTGTGCAAGCTCCTAAAGCTTCTTTTAGCCTGAAATAAAATTTAGTTCCTGATTTCCTATTGGTTGGCTGTCATTACTGACCATTATAGTACCCATGGAGAATGGGTAAGAATGCAGTACGGTGGATGTAAAAATTAAGACAAGAAACACTGCAGGAAATCTTAGTGAGCAAGAGCTATTTTGAATCCAAATTACTGTGTACGGCAGGAGAGTGCCAAGTACTAAGCAAACTATAAGAGCCAAAGCAAATATTCCTTCTCAAAATGTATCGATAACCGAATATGGCTATGGGCAAGTAACTGTCGAGGATCGAGGTACCACTGTATTTTGAGCTGAACAGTTACTTGCTCTGTCGTAATAAATAAAGGTTCTCATGCAGCTGGGTGAAAGTCATTGCTACACAACTGTGTTTGCCTCTGCGTCCCATTTGTCTGGAGTGAGTTTCAGTACTCAGTTTACTGTTTTCAGATGTCACCCTGATCTTTTAATAGTTCATAGTTGAGGATGATGGAAAACAATGAGCTTATTTCTCGCGTGGTGTGCCTTGTTTTCCAGGGCCTGAAAAACCAGTCCAGGATCAAGCTGAACATTGTGAGGTGTCCCCCAGTTACCACAGTCCTCATCAGAAGACCTGATCTAAGATATCAGCTGGGATTCAGTGTGCAGAATGGCATTGTTAGTATTTTCTTAACATAACGTAGAGAACAATTACTAAAAACTGAGCTGGGCAGAGTAGCACTTAAGAAAAACCCGAAGTAGTTTTAAGAAGATTTGTGTTAGTTTGTTAATCAAGACATGGTCTTTATTGAAATAACAGCACTCACAAAACCATTT
>JAVSBV010000079.1:3472869-3484152 GCA_033117975.1 Parotocinclus spilosoma | reverse complement strand
GTTGAGCAAGCCTAGGGCGACAGTGGAAAGAAAAAACTCCCTGAAAGTGGTAGGAAGAAACCTCGGGAGGACCAAGAATCAACCAAGACTCAACTCCATGGGTGGCCTAGATGTTAATTAAATAAATACATGAAAGTATATTCAATTATAGCAAAATTTGGTAAATATGGTCGTTCTTGGAGGCACATCGTGTCCTAATGTCCAACCGATGGAGGAAGTTACTGTACTCTGGTGGCACTGGTTTCTGTCGATGGAGACCAGCAGAGCGACGCCGAGCCGGAAGAACCTCCAAGTGCGTGGTTCCGGAACTGGCACTGGAACATCAGCTCTGTAAAGAGAAACTGATGACTCCTTTATTTATTCATTCGGTTGAAACTTATGTTCTCCACTCTGGCTGTTTTGTGTAGTGCTGTTTTTATGTAAAACTATTTTTAGGAGACACTTTTTCAGTGCAAATAGGAGTGTCCTTAAATCCGTTAAATACATGGACTTTTCTGTCTTGCAGAGAGATGAACTGGTGGTCGTCAAAACAGAGCAACATGATCAATGGCACAGACGGCAGCGTTTTCCACACCTTCCTGTCCAGAGACGAGCTGCTTTACATTTTTGCTGCAGATCTGTGCAGGTATAATGTTATAATCCTGAATTGGTGTTATATAATGAATACCTGCTTGTACTAGTTTATGCTTGCTGTGTTAATTTAGGGTTATTCAATTGTATATCACGTTTGATATTATTGTTCAGTTTTTGTTTTTTTTGAGAAGCTCTGCTACTGTACAACTTTCTTCTGATAACCTGCCAAGACAAAATGAGCATGACATTAACAAGCAGTTCTCCTTCAGCAATATTTGTAGCTCTAGTGAGCCATATATTTAGATAGAAAGGGGGATTTTAAAGGTGTACTCAACTCTTTATTTGTGGTGGATTTATCTTGTAACAATAAATAACTTGTACGTTTGAAAGTTTTTGGGACGCGGTTGATGAAAAGGTTGAGACTCACAGCTCCTGTTCCGTCATTATTAGCAATAATACAAATGGAAATGTTGTGACAGACACTAATATGGAGTTTAGTCGGTTCAGATCAGAGTTATGGTTTGATTCAAACTGAGAAGGCGTTTGCATTTGTTATTTTGCACCTAGGTCTATTCATCTAGCGTATGTGAACGACGAAGTGGTAAAGGGCATTCCTGCGTACCGCTTTGCTCCCCCCTCCGACGTCCTGGCCGCTCCAGATGAGAATCCTTCCAACGCTGGCTTCTGTGTACCTGCTGGAGACTGCCTCGGGAAAGGAGTGCTGAAAGTCAGTGTGTGTCGTCAAGGTGAAGAACGCTTAACTTTTAAACCAACTTGATACACTATTTTCTTAGAATACACTCATTTCTTATTTCAGCAGACCAGTAAACACAAGGAAATGTTTTTTTTGTCTTGAACATGGTTTCCTGTTCCTTTTGCACCTTAAACCATTTTATTATTTTTAAATAATACCTTTCTAAACTAAACCCATAGGCTCGAGGCATTCAGTTTTGTTGGGTCTTTGAAAAAACGTTGAGAAGTGAGGATATCCCAAAAGTAGTGAACACACTGTGGAACACTGTATCCTAACCCTATTGCGTCTAGGTCGCAGGTAGTTTGCTTTTAAACAAACTCTGTCCGTTTTGCATACTTGCAAATTTAGATTCCTAGGCTAGTTCGCTCGGTCCTGTGGAACGAAACGACTCCTCTTCTCATCAGTGATAGTGCCCAATCAATAGCAGTTCATCTCTGATCAGTGTGTCTATATTTGCTCTCCCCTGCACTCTGACAAAAATCAGAGTTGGGTACATAGATGTTTAATGAGTAACTGGAGTTAAAGGCTAACCACTCCAGATTAGACTACTAATAGACACTTGATTGAGACATATCCTTGCCCCGCTGGTTATTGCTTCCTCCATAAATCTAAAGTGCTGATAGCAGAGTTTGCTGATGATTATTTTGTGGTGTCATCATGTGAGTTCTTGTTTGGTGACTCGTATGAAATAATGCGTCCCACAGAAGAGTTGTTAGGGAAGTGGAAGAGTGACTTTGCTTAACTTACAGAATTTTTGCTGCGGAGTTTGATCTTTTGGGGGTTACTTTAGGCCACGGTCAAACTATCACACAGCAAACAAAAAGTGGAATTTTGTTCCCATAGATTTTAGATCATCGTCCTGATGTGTGCCTGTGGTTTGGGTGACCCCTCGGTTCATTAGATTACAGTTTAACTACTTAGAGCTGTTGCTAAAGTACTTGGAAGAGGTTTTTGATTAATGAATATTTGAAAAAAGGATTCCTGTTTCCATAATTTCTTACTCTAAAAAGATCAACCTAAACTCTGGGTGATTTAAAAATAGTGATACATGTGACTCTCAACTGTTCTCAATTTATCACAACTGGTTCCTCTAGCACTCCGAATTAAAATAAACAACAATCACATTATAATCAACCACTGAGCTTACAGATAGAAGTAAGAATTTATTCAGAATGCTATTTACTTCAGTTATAGTGGGTCAAAAAGGAGATTCAAGTACTTCTATAAGACACTATAGCTTATAGTTATAGTGAAAATTTGGTGCATCCACTATTCAATTTCTGGGATATGACCGAGACATACTAGACCCATGGGTGCCCCATTACATGGACTGAGGGAGGCTTTGTCTGCTCAGAGGTGCTCGTCAAACAGTCTGCAAAAATTCAATTTGCACATGTTAAATAAAATTCAAATAACACACTCACTGGAAAAAATGTTCTATATAAATTACTTGGACCAATGCGCTTGGACATTAAACTTAAATGTTTACTCTTAAAGATGTGCAAAGAATGCCTTTATTCTTTTGGTGTTTGTGCATGCAGTCTGGGGGGTGTCTTTTCTTAAATATTTCGAGGGGTCGGGAGCGCTCCAAATAAAACGGTCAGGAGCCACTTCCCTAGACCTACAAAAAACAGACGGAATTGAAAATTGCCATTTATGGCAAACAAGTGATATGAAGGGGTACGACATTTTCTGTAACGGGTTCTTCTACTCTTTGTTTGGTCTGTAGGAGCACCTATAGTCGTTTCGTTCCCACATTTCTATCAAGCCGAAAGACGCTACATTGATGCCATTGATGGGATGAATCCCAACAAGGAGGAGCATGAAACGTATCTCGACCTAAATCCGGTAAGCTGTTAATAATCTTTAATAGAACAGTGTATTTATTCGCAAAGGCCACTACATATATACCTGTTTTTGTAGTTTATTTAATTTAAAAATTAATTATGATCTGTGTTATGTATGGGAGTAGTCAACAATGGAGACATGTTTCACATGATGCTGAATTAAAAACTTAAAAAGGTTATCCGTGACTCAGTATATAGTGTAACGTGTATGTGTGTGTGTATATAAGTTTCTGCACTATCATTACAGACTACCGGGGTCCCTATTCGTGCCTGTAAGAGAGCCCAGCTGAACATTATAATGAAAAGAGTTCATGGCTTCCCGTAAGTCCCAACTTCCTCCTTTTATGTAACCTTAATTCTTGTATCTTGAGCAAAAACCTGACTACATTCAGTCTATGTTGGTCTCCTTTGGATAAACGTGTCATGCTTGTCACCTTTTTTTATTTTCAGCTCGACCAAACTGTTAAACGAAACCATCTTCCCTATTATGTATGTCAATGAGGTACGTCAGCAAGTTTCATGTTCTGTGTTTTTCACACCTGTGGCTCTCACTTTGCACGCATCCAGGCTGAAGTCTTTTTCTAAACACCTGCTTTAACAGACGGCGACCATCGACGACGGTTCGGCCTCCCAGATGAAATCTCTGCTCCTGATCATAACAATAGTGTCCAACTTCCCTGTGATCATCATGGCCATGGGGGCCATATTATTGCTCGTCTTCATTGTTCTGTTGTGCAGGAAGCGTCAAAGACAGGTACAATGCACTTATATTACCCCAGAGCAATTTAGAACTAGCTATCTTATTACGTTACCAAACAACATGAAGCAGTTCTGTTCATAAAATTACAAAAGGGATTTTATTATGCACTCTATTGACTGTTATTGTAAATTTAGGGGGGGGGGAGTCAATATTTAGGTCTAAAAACAAACCCTACCTCAAGAAACTGCCATATCTGCTTAAAGGGCTCGTCATGCTTAAAATACAGTAGAGAATTGTTTTATCTTTGGACTCTTTAAAAACTGCCTACTATATCGCACTCGTTCTAATTGCAAAAATTGTTAGCCTTTACACTCTTAAAAGCACACAACCAGGATGTAAATACTGTACCGTTTTCTTTTGTTTTGACTACCATCAAATGCAAATGAAGGCAATTGGCCCTGTTTTTATACACACAAGCAGTGTTCAAGGTCAAACAGGAAAGGTGAGGGATAGACCAAAGTCAGATAAGCTGATAAGCGTTCCTGCGTAAGAAAATCTAGCAGGTTTATACAATTATTTTCAAAGACAGATAGTGACTTGCGCTACTCTGGGCAATTCTTAACTGATAAGCAGAGCCCCGCCCTTACAATAATGAACAACAGAGAACAGCACGAAACATCTTAAGATCTGAACGAGTTCCCTTTAGTGATACCCCTAAGATTTAACATCTGACAGCGAGGGTACTGATTAGGGGTTAGGCCCTGTTGTTTTTTCGTTCAGTTCCTGACCACTTGCATGAGGGATGAGGTGCATGAGGCTCAGCATGTTTTATTTGAACTAATCCATTCTCAGTTTAATCCCCATAATTTTTCTTCTCGCTAGTGAAAAACATCCAATACACGCAAAAAAAGAATTAGCTTGTAGTTTATGGTTTGTGTTGTATCATCGTTCACGTCGATAAATAAATGATTAAAAAATGTCAAAAGTATTTATTTAATCTGAAATGCAGTACAGCACAATTTAAATTAGAAGATATTTTTTCAGTTGGGACTACAAATACAACTGCTTTAATATGGTGAACTAAACGTGCTAAAGTGGATTTAAAAACTGAAATATATCTTGTGAAACTGAAGCAATAATGCAAGTTGATTATTGACTGGAAATCAATCCATCGTAATTGAAACACAGACTTGTAATTTCGACAGTAACTATATTTTATGACCTGTGACATCACGGAGCCCCTCAATTTAACAGGGTGGCAGCAGGGGAAAAAAAGTATGCTGAATTGTGCCTTCTAAAGAAATCGGAGCGTCACTGAATCGGAACATAATTAATTACAGGGCCTTTTTAGGTTTGTATTTTCACTGCCAGTAGGAACGCTATGTGAAGCTGAAGTGATGCAGTGCGAATTTCGCTTAGAAGACTGAAAATCAAGTTGTCGTCTGCACTAAGAAAAGTCCCTATTCAGGGCATTCGAAGACTTACAATCATCCCCAGTTCCTGTCGTGCGAACACGTGACAAAATGTCCCAGGTCATAATGAAAATGTCGAATTTTTCAAGGACTGAACAATCAGGCAAAGACGGGTCTGATGAATGTAGTTAACGCAGACATGAACAGGGTATCAAGTAAGACCAAGATTGTGTGCTTTGTATTATTTCCTGTACAGAAATTGTGTTTTTCAAAATGCTGCCTTTTTTCATTTTCAGTAACATTTTCCTCCCCTTTTTTGTTCCTATTCAGAATGAAGTAAAACGTATTGATTTTACCGAAGCTTTTCATTCTTTTGCTGTAAGTCAATATTTACCCATTTCTTTTCCTTCATTTGCTCGCTGTTTTGCCTTTCGTTGTTAATAAGTTTAACACTAAGTGCAATGGAGTTTGGATTCTAGCCAATCCTGACTTGAGTATGAATTCATTTTGTACATGGTAACATTTCTGCTCTTGCACGGTTCATTTTTAATTCAGTCCTCGTATTTTACCTCTCGCTTAGAAGTTTAGATTAGTTTGGTTGTGAGTAAAAAAAAAAACAAGTTTAAAAAAAAGAGCGCGATACTAATTCAAAAATTGTGCTCACAGACAAAAGATGACACAGCCTACACACCGGTCAGCAGCAAATCAGACGAGTCGCCTGAAGCCCACAGCAACCAGCCTATGAAGAACGGTTCGTACATTGCCATGTCACCAGTGGAGGCAGAGAAGTGTTGATAAAAATCACTGCGTGGATTCCCCACTTTGGGGATCCACCTGAAACTCTTTCCTCTAAACACCTTCGATCCTCTCTCTCCACTGTGCAACACGTTTCCTGGGACCAGCTCCTAGAAACCCAACGGTCACCCCTGAGTGACTTTTTTCCCTCCTGCTGACACTCTTGCTGTCCAAACATGGCCTTCTGGACCTGCCATATTTTTGACACAAACAAAAAAAAACCCCGTAGTCGGAACACAGTGCTGTTTTGTAGTCACTTCCTCTGGGTTTACTGTCGACATGACATGAACTTAAAACACCTGCTTGCCTTTTGGGAAGATGAAGCCCGTACATGCTCTGTAGGTTTTTTTTAACCCTGTTAACATAGGGCTGAGAACAAGGAAAGCGTGTTTACAGATTCAGGCTACTGGCAAGCAGGAGCCACTTTGAACGCCAGTGTTCAGGCCTTTAAAGGCCAATGCTCTTAGTTTGTTGCCACACTACTGTATCGAAGTCTGCCCGGTCAGTCTTCAACTAACGAATGCCATACTAACGCCATAACGTTTCACAGAACGCGGCCTCAAGATACTCTTGTAGGTATTGAAGACGCTAAACACAAACCTTGCCTGTAAAGGTCTAGTACAGTCGTAGGCAAGAATGGGTTTTGTGTACGTGCCTCGCTTTGTGTTCCCGTGGAAAGGCAGGCATGTCCTTGCTTGCATGTGATCCCGCTGCTGAGGGCTTCTTAGTGAAGGGCTATGAGACCTGAAGCTCAATGCCGTGGCAGGGCGGTCACTAGATTTCAACTTTTTTCGTCCTTGAATTTCATAATCTAAATACAGAACACTTGAGTCCCTTTCTCGGGCGAGCATGGTTCAGCTACGTGATCTGATCACGCTGTGAAAAAAGAAGACGAGCTTCAGCAGCGCACAAGCAAGACTCGAACCTGCTGCGTGCCTTACACGTATGCCAGTCTGCTCTCGTCTGTAAGGTCTCAACGCCAGACCTGATCTAATCCAGTCTGTGGACGGGACAGTTTCCTAAAGCTTTTGTCGTACTCAAAGGAACTAACCTCCGACGTGGACTAAGCACAACTACAGCCTCTTATCAGCAGAACATCATAATGCAGCCGTTACGGAGGGGAGAGGAGAGGAGGGGAGGGGATTGCTGCACATGTGCAAGTATTGGTGGTGGCGGAACGACGACCCCTTTATAGACCCTGCACTTGAACCAATGTTTGTTCTGTAATTATTGCTACTGTTTTGGTCCATGATGTTCAAAGCCTTTAAAACGGAAACATGAAATGAGCAAAGACCACCGAGAAACAAAGCACTTTTTAAAAATGCTCCCGGAACACGGTGGTCCTCACTTGCATTTCACAATGAGCCCAGATGGCTTTGTAATTGTGCCGATTTTGTACTTTGGTCCTTGCGTTTCAACACACTCAAAGCCAACTTGGTCCAACCTAATCTCTAATCATTTCAGCATACAGATGTGGATGTGGATTTACAATTCAGAACCATTTCAAAACCATTTGCAAACACAATGCCAACATTTTCCAGTTCCTTTTCGTAATTGAAGACGTTTCAAAACATGAACAGGAAACGTTTTGTGTATCGAGAGCATAATGTCATAGTTAGTAAACAAACCATAAGTGTGAGGATCAACTGGAACATTTCTAAGCTTGTACTGTGAGACCTTTAGTCCTTGTATTCTATTATTTTGAGTACACCAATTTCCAAGAATGGCCAACAAGTCTGCTGGTACACGTTCGTCCCCAAGTGAAGTGTTCCATTCATCATGACTTGAATATCAAAGCTTTCCACTGAGTTTAGAGCCCAGAATTTCTCGCTCGACCAAAGATAACCTTATAGATCGAGTCGGCCTGTTTGTTTGCTTTCGTAGATACAGCTTTTGTGCCATAGATTTTTTTTTTTTTTTTTGCTTCTCAATTTAAAGCTGTTTCACAATACATGGATTTCACCCACAAGGGCAAAAGGCAAAAACTTTGTATAAGATTTCAAGCAGGTCTCTGTAGTGTTTCTATCAAGTTGGACAGTATTATGTATTGAAACAGCAATACATTCTGTAAAGAAAGTTTCTATAAAAAGTTTTGTATCCACTTATTTATGTAACCACATGTTCAATTGTAAGTACGTTTTCCGGTCTTTGTATTATATTTCTGTTTCTCTTCTTTTTGTCTATTATTTGAGGACTAATTTTCTGTTCTAACCTTTTTTTTTTTTCTTTTTCCACTCGTGGGAGTGGCTCCTCCCACCGTTGTGGTGCGTGCGTGCATGTGTGTGTGTGGTTTGTAAGTTCAGTTGCCGTGACTGAGAATAGCTTGTGATTTCAGTGAGGTGTGTGTCTGTGTGGAAAGCCTCCAGTGCCACAAGTTTCTTAAGAAGCCACCCTAGTGGCACGCACTAGGAAGGCGGAGTATCTGAGTTTGGTTGAATGGAGGTTGACTTGGTGCTACATCAGGCCCAAAGTTTCTACAGCAAACCTTTTTTCCCCTTAGATGAATGATGCCCTCCTTCAGGGATGAGTCTCTAGTGCCATATCATCCTGGTTTAGATTCAACACTAGTAAATGTTGAAACAACAGGTCTTCCTTCACATGCATTTCAGTTAACAGCAAGGTCTCCATCATTTCATGTTCATCCCAGAGGCTCGTTGAGTTTTTGCTGCTGGTAAAATGACAATCCCCATATCATAACATTTCTTTTAATGTAATATCCAGATTTAGTTTTGGGACTTTACACTGCACAAATGTTTCTGCAATACTTTTTGTAAAATTTTTAGTGTTATTTGCATAAAAAAAAATAAAACGTCTTACTGAAAAACAGCGTTTCCTAAGTGTTGTTTTAAAGAACGCCATTTTGTTAAAAAGGAAAGCTGATTAAGTGGCTAATATAATAATATCACGTAACACCAGCTTACACAGATTTATGATGCTATAACAGAAAATATTATAAAGATACAGTGTACTGGGAGTGATGACTCATTTATTGACTCTGGTTTATAATACTGGTGGGTGGAGCGGCTTGGGTCCTTTCTGTGTGGAGTCTGCATGTCCTCCCCGTGTCTGCGTGGGTTTACTCCGGGCACTTCGGTTTCCTCCCACAGTCCAAAAACAGGTTAATTGATTACTGTAAATTGGCATTGACTTGTATATGTATATGTGTATATATATATGTGTGTGTGACTGGTGTTGATATAACCTCGTGTGTGTCGCTTACATGGCCACTGATGCCGATAGCGACGTTAAAGAAGCCAAATAAATATAGCGCTTTTTACAATAGACATTGTCACAAAGCAGCTTTACATTGATATATAAATAAATAAATCATTTCCCTAATGAGCAATGAGCAAGTGGCGACAGTGGCCAGGAAAAACTCCCTGAGATTAAGAGGAAAAAACCTTGAAAGGAAAAGGACTCCCATCCTCTTTTGGGTAATAAACATAATTAACATTATATACACCAGCATGACTAATGCATACTGTCCAACAACAGATGAGCTACCGTCATTGACTTTACATTTACAAGGTGGAGCAATATAGTAGATGTGTCTAATAGAGTGGACAGTGAGTGAACAGTGTTTAAAAACTCCGGCAGAACTGCGGTGTCTGATCCAGTCATATCAGCAAAAAAGATGTTGACACATTCATCAGGTGAGTCGCACTACATTGCTGAGAATGATCCAACACCCAAATAGTACTGGATATGTGGTGGTCCTGTAGGGGTCCTGACCATTAGAGAGCAGAGTAAGTGAGATTAACAAAGTATGTAGAGAAACAAATAGATTACAGTCTGTAATTGTAGAACTACAAAGTGCTTCAGTGGAACTGATAAAAATGCACAATGAGTGCATGAACTAGTGGTCAGTGAGTCTATGTTACTACAGGCAACCGGTCCAAATCTGATATAAAGGCATCTTGGGTGCATTTCTACTTGCAATTGTATGTGGTTTAACCATTTTCAGGCACTATCCTGATACTCAAGATGACCCAACGTGTACAGGTGTTTAGAAATGGTAAATCTGATAATTATCTGTACACCAATAGGTATAACTGCATATAGTACTGTCTTTAGCTGCTACATTCTCCTCCCTGGCTCCGTGTCATCAGATTATTGGGCTTTAGAGATGCCTCTCGAGATCTTTATCATCAACTGGAAAAGTTACGTCCTGGTTTACTAAGGCGTATGTGTAGTATAGATTTTATTACACTGCTTTTCCTAATACTCTGTTTGATTTGTCTCTTTTACTACAGTGCAGGGATAGGACGAACTGGAACAATCATTGTGATTGACATCCTTATCGATGTCATAAATAGACAAGGTATGCATTTTCATCACAGTCCATTATAGTGCACAGACACACTCACTCACACACACACACAGGGACGCATATCTGGGAAATGTGGGCGGAAACTGGGGCACCAAATACATTTGTACTCCACACAGGCAGCAATACTTGAATTTGGGTCTCTGGAGCTGTCAGACAACTTCATCACATAATTTGTTCAGAATGTTACGTTTTCAAATCTTTCCTAGGAAAGCGGGAAAAGAAAATTATTAGCTGCCGAAGATAAACATTAACTCTTAAATGTGTTCAACATGCTGTCTCTCTGTAGGTTTGGACTGTGATATTGACATCCCAAAGACCATTCAGAAAGTACGTCAACAGCGGTCTGGCATGGTCCAGACTGAAGCCCAGTACAAGTTTATCTACATGGCTGTGCAGCAGTATATTGACACAGCCCAGAAGAGACTGGAGGAGGAACAGGTACGAACACGCGTGCAGATTTCAGTTACTGTAGATATATTGTAGATATATACAATATACAGTGGTACCTCGGATGTCGAGCTCCTCTGAGCTTTTCACATTAGGTCCTTGATGCATTTTGACTAGGAAAATCGGTGTTGGCTCTAGAGGTTTGTTTGTATTACTTGCTCAAATGTATATGAGTCAAGCCACGCGACTCGTTCCAGCCACAATTTAGTACACAGTGATTCAGTCTCATAGTAGGTCTCACTCATTTGAAGATCTCCAATGCGTTCATCTTGTTTTTCTTTATTTTGATATTTACAGTACTGTATTTTTAGTACAAATTAGTGCCTGTGGGTCTTAGAAAGGTTACTTACAGTACAGTGCAAAAGTCTTAGGCCACCTTTAGATTTGTTTTGCTTTATCATAATATAGTGACCATATATAACACA
>JAVSBV010000079.1:3453256-3472769 GCA_033117975.1 Parotocinclus spilosoma | reverse complement strand
ATATATATTTACATAAGTACTTCAACTTTCAGTAGTCAAAAACAATTAAGTGCAATTTTTGGTTTATTTCAAATTATTAAAAAATACTGCAATCACGTAAAACAGGTTTTGTGACAACAGAATTTGACTCCATATGGCGTTATGGGGCTCAAAGGGTTAATTGAAGAGATCTACTTGCGAGCGTTCAAGGCAGGATTAAAGGGAGCGAGGTAGAAAACCAACGTTTCTAAACGAGGTTTAAAAACGGCTTTTAAACTAGTATGAACGCGTTTATTAATGTTTCTAAACCGAATCTCTAAACAAGTTTTAAACGAACGACACGTAGCGTTTTAATTATTAATCCGCTCTGGTTTTCAGTCTTGTATGTTTAAAACAGTTAGTAAGTTATATACAGGATAGTTTTGTTTTATTTCATGGCGTAATGTGACTGATTGTATCACTTTCACATGGTATGATTTCTATAGACACTCTTGACGTCCTTTTAGTTTAACAAAGTACCTAAATAATATGATAATAAATGATATTATAAATGTGCGCCTACAACATTCGCCGTTAAAGCTTTAGCCAACACTAGAAATGTGGTGTTCTGTCCTTCTGTCCATCCGGTTTTATGTACTGATACATTATAATGCCAGACTTTTATTGATCTGCAAAACAAGAGCAAAAGTCTGGCCTAAAATGAATTTACAAGTGGATAAGATGTCCTTATTCAGAGTAACTTACAACTGATATACTCTAGTCTTACAAGGTGTAATCAAAGCCATTGTTGGATAATGGACTTGCTCAGTGCCCCTAACAGCTTGGCAGTCCAGGGACTTGAACCCTGGACTTTATAATCAATAGTTTCGTACCTTAACGGCTGTACTTGTTCTGTGTGTTGCTCACATACAACTGGTCTCAGTAAGACAATACTTAATCTTACGTGGCATATCACACCCATCATAAGCATCAACATAGGAGTGTCAGATTCCACAGTTAGCCCTTGATATGTCAATAATTTCCACTGTTTCATGGGCTAAATTTAGTGAGCTAAAAAAGTCACAACAAACCTCCTTAGGGATGTGATCCACTGTACATTGCAAGCTGGATATGTCCATCAAGCAAACATTTGAGATTCAAAATTATTGTAATCCTAGTGCAAGTCAGTATTAAGAGGACAAGACTGTGAAATGCAGTCCTTGTTTTTATCTATGTAAAGTTGTGCTGATAGATTGTGATGAGATTTTATCATTGTAATTGGTTGTCAGATAATCGTAACAGCAATAACTGGATCTTTGATAAAGATCAAAGCTTAAAACAGTAGTAAATATATCTATGCCATGTTCCAATATAGCCTAAAAATATACCCTCTCACACGTTACTTGACAGGGTATTTAGATATGTAATTTTCTTTGTGACTCACACTGTATTTACCAAACTAATAATTTAATTCTGTATTAATTGCAAGTGTGTCTTAACAGATGTCATTGAAAATGTTTGCCATCATGAAAAAGTCAAAACATTATCCATGTCAGATGACAATGTCCTATTTCTGCTTCATCGTGTTCTGGCACAGTGAAACAATTGTTTACTTTGTTGCCTCACAGTTCCAGAGACCCCTTTTTGATTCTTTCTTCTGTGGATTTGCATGTTCTCTTCATGTATGTGTGGTACTCTGAGTACTTTGGTTTCCTTCCACATTCCCAAGATATATGTTATGTTAACTGGTGTCTCTAAAGACAGAATGTGTGCAAATATCATCTGCCCTGCCTAGTGTTAGTTCCTGCCATGCACTCTGTGATGCTGGTTGGAGCCCAGCTGCCAACAACTCTGAATAGGTTTAAGCGGTTACAAAAATTGAATAAATTAAATAATGCTTTATCCTTGAAAACAAAAAATAGCTAAATCCAGTTTGCATTATTTTCACATTTTTGTAACACAAGACCCCTGTGAAGTCTGAACTTCAAGAGTTCCAGTTTCTGCTTTGATGATTAAAAGTAAAAGAGAATGACTTACAGCTTTACTATGGAGCTAAAGCAGGTTCGGCAACTTACTATAAAAGCAATATGTGTAAGACTGCAAGATAATCTGGCTTTAGTACCCTGTGGTGTAGTGTAGTTTATAAGAGTACCTGTATAGAGACAAAACAAACCCAGACAAAATAGGTCACAGAACAATAACATGTGAGTCAAATGAGAGTCAATGAGAGTTAACATCTCAATGAGTACACAAGTTAGGTTATACATTTTCATCATGTCCAGTTTTCTGAAACACAATTCTATTTAACATCCTTATAAAGATGGCAAGCTTATAAAGATTAAAAACTGTTGTATATAATAACTTACAAACGTCATACCAAGTTAAAACTATGCCCAGCTAACCTGTTTACATGTCCCTGACTGATTTTAAGATCAGACTTGGTGGAAAATAGGTGGGTTCACACATGTGGGTTTATTTACAAAGTGCAAAATAGCCATTCTATATTTAATTCATTTCATTTTTACGTTGAGCATTCTTCATCTTGAATTAAGCATTTAGCAGCAGTAGTTATGCAGTACAGAATGTTTAAGAAAACTCGTATTATACAATGCATAGGCTATCTGAAATCTTGTGGTTAGCTTTTGCTGTGATTAGGCATCATCAAGTGCAGGCATCATCACATGCACACATACTGTGAATTAACTGGAGTAAGAACAGTGCAAGTCCGCAGTAGAAAACAAACTGGATTATTTGTCCAGTTTAAGTCCTCAAGTCAGGTGTGCCAATTTATTCCTCATAAAACTTATCAATTTCTTCTTTGTACATTTTTGCAACAATCGGCCTTTTGAGCTTCAGGGTTGGACCTGGTTACAACAAGAGAGAAGAAGTGTGTTTCATTATACAAAGTTAAAGGCATATTTCACTATGTTCTCAATTTAAAGTAAGTAAAAATAGATTCTCATAAGCTTGTCAGTGAAGTATTTTGCTTATAATAAATATACGGACCTTAAAAAATGATTATTTTATCCCAAGACTAAATTTAATGGCTAAAATTGTGGCTTTATGCCTATTTAGCAGTTTTGTACATTACCACAACACCTCATTTATATGGTGTTACTTGTAAGTTTTTTTCCCTGAAGCCGTTCAAAATGAAGTACACATGTATCATATGTTAGATGCCTGTTCAATGCCATCCCAGCTGGCCACTAACGTCAATAGACGTTCATTTCTAGTTGAATGTTGGTCATGACGTCGGATGACAAAAATTTCACGTCAGGATAACGTCTAATACTAACGTCAATTTAATGTAGAATAGTGACAACATATGGCGCTGATATTTTGTTGGTTTTAAGTCATGATGTTATGTAACCGAAATCCAAACATCACATCCTGATTTCAACCTGACGTTGGTTTTGACATCAACCTGATTTTCATTTCCAACCAATTTTCCGTCTTTCTGACGTCAAAGTGACGTCCTGAGCCTGTCGAGATGTGATAGGAGCAGACCCAGTCCTCAACCCAAAAAACCCTGTGAATCTGAAATATTTTACTGGCAAATTGAAATGTAATAAGGAGACACAGAAATTCTAAGGAGAACAATCCTTAAGCCAGAGCTGACCAGATGGACACAACCAGACTTGTGCTTGTTTACTGAAACGCTCTAGCTGGCAACCATCAACTGGCAAGGTAAGATGACCTGTTACAGGGTTGTGCTTCAGTGCCTGTTACTATTGTACACCCAGAAGTTGTTGATGGTTCTCAACAAAACAAAGTACAGGTGAGGGTTCCTGGCACCAGACTACAAGTATGGCTTACTGCTTTTGTGGAATATTCAGTTGCTCTGCTTTTCCTTAGTGCTTTTCTCAGTGTGTCTGTGGTTTGGAGACAGAGACTCCCGAGTCTCAGTACTCCTCAGGATGGGGGCTTGGGCTGCTCCTGTTGTGGCTTACAGAGCGGGGGTGACCCACAATACAGCACATACACTGCTCAAAATGAAATATCCCCTAATTTTTATGAGCAGTTTATGTAACAAAATAGTTGTAAATGGAAAAATCCCTGGGAATCTAATTGGTTATTATTATATACAAAACTTATTATACGGATTCAGATAAGATGAATCACTGATCATATAATGATAGCATAATCACACTCATATCGAAACTTTTAAACCCTTACCAAGCTCCCCTCCAGATATAGAGAAGTCTTGAGGCAGGAGCGTCCATTTCTGGATCTTCTGAGCATTGGATGTAGCCTTGGCATTGACTCTATCCATACCCTCCTTGATGACTTTGTAAATTGCTGGCTCTTTGTTATTGATGAGCTCCGAAACTTTGCTAGCAATGACGCCATGCTGCCTGCAGAAATCTACCGCCAGTGGGGTCAGTTCGTCTGTGGGCTCTCCATTGTCATCAACATTACACTGGGTAGTGAAAAACGTGATCATGTTTAAGTTTATAAAAAGCTGAGAAAACACTTTATAATGAATAAAAGCCATTGCATTATGCAAATAAAGCTTGTTATTATGCATATTAGTACTCTTGGCCTAAATAATGCTTTGAAATCTCTATTGGTAAGTTGTAAACTATGGGCTATCATACTTTCAGAGTTAGAAGCATGGATAGGAATTTCTTCCTGTCTCCCACCAACATGGCGTTGCTGATAATGGGTAGTTGCTCCTTGACTGCATCCTCAATGGGGACTGGGGGGATGTTCTCTCCTCCAGCAGTGATGATAAGCTCTGTAAATGTAATTTTATTAGGAAGTCTGTTTACTTTGGTAATTTCTTGTTTTATATAAAAACGCCAAAATGAAGTATTAAGTAATGACTTATTGGTCTAGTCAATAGTATTAACCACTCTTACCTTTTATTCTGCCTGTAATGTACAGAAAGCCATCTTTGTCGTGCTTTCCCAAGTCTCCTGAGTGCAGCCAACCATCTGAATCCAGTGCTTCATCAGTCTTATCAGGCATATTCAGGTAGCCCATGAAGACATGTCGGCCCCAGAAGCAAACCTCCCCATTTCCATCCTCTTCTGGCTTGTCTAGCTTTGTTTTGCAGCCTCTTACCACCTTACCACAACTGTAGGAACGCATTTAAATTATAAATACACTGATTACAAAAATTAGGGGATATTTCATTATGGGATATTTTATTTCAATTTTTTTTCAGTAGTATAGTAGTATATCCTGGAAACATTTATTGTGTTATCTTTGCAAATATAATTGATATTATATACTTTGACATAACACTCATATAGTTGCAGTAGTCAGAGTCCATCTGAGCAGCTACTTCATTAATATTTTAACCATGTACTGCCGTTGCTGAGACTAATTTGAAGTGTTGTTGTAGATATAATTCAGCCACATGCAAACCATAATTAGGCAGGCATAGGAAGGAAGTCAAGGCCTTGCCTCATAATATGGTAGTTGCTGGACCAGGACACGGTGTGAGGACCTGTGCATTCGCTCATGCCATAGAGCTCACACAGTGGGATGTGCAGACTCATGAAGTATTCCAGTGTGTCCTTGGTGATCGGTGCTGCACCTGTGAAGCAGTGCTTACACTGGTCTAGCCCAAGTGCTGCTCGAACCTTTTTGAAGACTAGGTTATTGGCCAGCATGAAGCCCCAGGGCACTTTAGGATCACTGGAGATCAAGACACAAGAGACCAAGTTTCAGTAAGAGAATCTAAACTTCTAAATCATCCAAAAGGAATTTAAGCCAAAACATACTTGTTCATGGCATTGTAGCTGGCCTCAAGTCCTATAGCCTTGGCCCAGTCAGCAATTTTCTTCTTCATGACAGAAGACTTTGCGCCGACGGATTTCATGGCTTCCTGCATCTTCTCCCACACACGTGGAACTCCCAGGAAGGTTGTGGGACGCACTTCTTTTAATGTGTTTACCAAAGAACCCTGCAGGGAAACCAACATTCAGCCCAGTTCCAGCTACTACACCATGCCCACAGTACTGTCTCGAATTCTTAGCGAGCATATTTTTTATTGAGATCCACAAACAGTGGGGCAGAGCTGATTAGCAAGCTGGCATCGAATTTAAATAGCATACACCATTAATGCTCTATTTATTTGATCTAAAAAATGATAGTTTTCTATTTTATTCGTTTATTTATTTTCAATTTAAAAACATACCTTTAATGCATCTGGCTCGGCGAAGTAAGCAGTGGCGGCAAATTTGATGCAAATCCACATGTCGTTGACTTGGGCTGCCACATGACTGAGAGGCAGATAACTCACCAAAATATCATCCCCCTTGTTTAAACCGATCATAGTCCCTGCTGCATTTGAGATCCACGTGATCTGGAAAAATCACAAGCAACAGATTACTTTTCTGTTACACTGATTATTGGCTATTAGATTTTGCACTGCCTTGAAAATGTTTACCCTTAGAAAGAAATGGGTTTGCTAAATGGAAAGTAATTATTGATTATTATGAAATATTAATCAGACCTAAAATAAATAAAACACTTCCGTAATATTAATGTTGCGCTAAAGGATTTCTCAACACACTGGGACTGTGGTAGCCTAGCAGTTAAGGTAGGACTCTGGACCAGAAGATCCAGGGTTCAAATCCTGCATCTGCCAAGCTGCCACAGTTGGGTCTTTGAGCAAGGCCCTTAACCCACTTGGATTGTAAGACTGTATCAGTTGTAAGTCGCTCTGGATAAAAGCGTCTGCTAAATAATGTAAATGTAAATGAAACACTGTTCTATGAAGCAGGTCAAAAGATAACTTACATTGTCGTGACTGATCATGACCCCTTTAGGGTTGCCTGTGGTTCCTGAGGTATAGATAAGGCTGCAGCATTCGTTTGCATTTTGACTGTTGATTACTGAATCCAGCTGTGCATCAGAAACATCCTCACCAAGATTCATAAATTCAGCCCACTGTAAGAAGAGTGCATATATTTCAATGAGATTTTATTTACTGATACAATTTTGAGTCTCCACCATTCTAAGTTGTTGTATGTGTGATATATTAACATTTAGCGAAATCACATTCAAACAGACCAGGGGTGCCCCCTCTCGAGTTTCAAGTTTAGATAAGGGGGGAACTCGTGGTACACAGACACAAACAGGAGGCACTTGTTCGGGAACACATTAACTGCAAACTGCTGGATGTTGGAAGGGTATGAGAAACTTGGAACTCCTGGTTCTACCCGGTGGGACCGACATGAAATTCAATAATTAAATCTCAATGCAAACATATTAACCAGAGAGGCCTAATGCTGAGCCTCCATGAATCATATTCCCTCTCTGTGCATTATCTGGTATTATCTGGAAATCTGGTCAGGTTTTATCAGGTCTAAGCCTTGTTTCAAAACAATCAAACTTTAGGACTTTCCATGACATATAACAAATGAATGTTAAGCGAGGAAATGAGCTCAAAGGATAAAGCTCTAGGTTTTTAAATGCCCATTTAGCATAGGCTCTGCTAAGCCATAGTTTAGGTCCTTAAGCAAGGTTATTAATTTTTACCTGTTGGTTGTTTTGGATTAAGGGCATTAAGGGCAGCTAGATTCTGTAAAAAGATCAAAAGCTTGACAGTCAAAATGCTGCATATCTGGAGTGGAACTGTAAGTGCCTACCGTATATACATTTGGTATCTTCTTCTCCACTTCACCCTTGTACTGAACAATGGCCTTCAAGTATGGGAGCTGGTCTTTAACCTAAGTTTAAACAAAAAAGACTTAATTTTTTTATAGTTAAATAGCTCACTTTCACAAAATTGTAAGATCATTATTAAGTCCAAGTTATAGAATTATCATTAAGTATGGAGCATGTTCAAAATTAGTTAAGACACTCACTAACTTATCACTAACAAACTGTAGTGTAGGGGATATTTTAAAATTAACATGAAGTAGTTTAAAAAATAAGCATTTGATTTTATTCCATTAAACAAGATCATCAGTAAAGCAAATGAAAAATCTAAGAAAATCTAAGAAAGTTGTTTGATTACGCAAATGAGATGCAAACTTAATAAAGGTGATTGAGAAGCAAGTGACATAGCCATGAAGACGTACAGTTCCAGTCTCTTGAAAGCAATTCCACAGTCTGCTAATCACACTTTGGGATGTTTCAAGTGCTGTTGTCACTATTATCTGTATTTGACCTGCTTCAAGACGTCCTATCACTCTCCAAGCTTCACATTCATGCAAATCGTGTTACAGAGGAATTACTAGGGCGGGGAAACTACAGGTTGTGCACTTTTAAGATCAGGGAACGTTCAGATACTCCAGCACTTTCAGCCTTTCATTTAGTGCATTTTCATTATAGGGAGTTTATAAGAGACATGGCATATCCTATTTCTGTAATTGTAACAAAAAGGTTCTATTCATGACCATTCATATATTATTTACTATTTTAATTCAACATTTTGAACAGTGAAACAACCTAATGAATCCTTTGTGTTAGTTAATAAGTAATAAGTAATGTAAATTGGAATTTAAGGGTTTAAAAACCTGAAGGATTTTTGTAAGTTGTTTGTCGTTTTCTACGACCAGCACATTGGCTTCACAGTCCTGAGCCACATACTGACAGGCTTCTGGAGAGTTGGTGGTGTAGATTCCCGTGGCAAGGCCTCTGAGGAAGGAACAAAGCACTGGTGATCAGATCTCCCATTATTTAACCAGTAACCACACCCTGTTACCATCCTCACATTTCACCTTGACTCATATTTCACCTTAATTAAAATATAGAATATAAATACTCATACCTACACATCAAATTATGTGATTGTTTTATTTTTTAAAAATATGTTAACATAGCCTCTGCAGGCAACAAACTTAAGTCTGATATATTATTACATTTCTAATGCACAAATTGTTTATTTGCTCAATTTAGAAACTGAAATAAAACAATTATCTTACAATATTTAGTAAAACTTAATATGGCCTCTAATACTCCTAAACTATAGCACTTAAAAACGTTTGGCCTAACTGTTGTTTGTTGTACTTGATGTTATCGTTTGTGCTGATTGGTGGATTACGTTTTATGGATTTTGCTTTTGATCTTGATCTTCTGTTAAAATCAATTTATACCTCATAAATTCCGAGACCATAACTAGATATGTTTAGCCTACTTCTTTGTGAAAGTCAATTCTATTTATCTTTAGATCTTTAGTTAGCTGCTTGGTCATTAACTGTTACCACAACAGCCAGCAAGGCTTTTACAGCCACACAACTGATTAAGCTGTGGAAAACTGACTAACACAGCAGAATTATCTGAAAATAAGGCCAAAACTGTGCAACTTGTAAGTTTAATGTTTATTCTTTTTTTTTACAAATTAACTTTGCAGAAACTGATCATGAGTTTGTTCCTTGAGTTCAAGTAACCCAGTAATTGACTTAATGCCAAGATTACTTAGTACATGTAAACACTCTTGTATATGTAGACTGTATATATAAATTGTGTTTTGATATAGACATTGGTAGAGGAACGAACAAAATGTGAACAGGGAAAAGGAACATCACATGCAGTACCCTGCCATGATGCAGCCAATGTCTGCGATGAACCATTCAGGGGAATTGAATCCAAGAATGCCAACACCATGGAAGCGCTCCAGCCCTAACTACACACACACACACACACACACACACACACAATGTCACACTGCAATCATATGTATTACAGACTTTCCATAGACATAATGTTACAAAGTAATACTGAACCAACCTTAAGCTCTAGAAATAAAATGGCTTTATATAACCTCTCTCTCGCTCGCTCTCGCTCTCGCTCTCTCTCTCTCTCACACTCTCACCCACATACACAGGCAGACAGACAGGCACACACACAGCATAACATAACATAACATAACATTAGTATTAATGCTCATCCTTTATACACAAATGTTGACAAGAATTATATTTGCATAACAGTAACAATAATTACAGTTATTACTGCCAATAAACACATTTATTAGCAAAATACTTATATTCAAGCAACAATTAGGCAAAATAACACCCATGAGAAGCTGCAGCACCCAGCATAGACCGGAAATAATTAAGTGTGGCGGCTCTAAATAGCCTTTAGAAGTGAGCAAGTTCTTCCTTCTGCTAAAAGAATGTACTCAATGTCTGATATAACTATAAAGTTTTAGTCTATTATCATAGTTCTACTTCTAGTGTCAGTCAGAAAATACACTTTTGTATCATTGGTTAGACTTAAAAAAGGACTAAACTCATATAGTGGTTAAAATAAAGTGTTCAGAATTAAGTAAACACTTCTGGTCCGGAAGTTTACTTTTTTTAGTCTAAAAGAACCCAAGTACTAAATAAATAAACCACACTGGTGAACATGGGGTTCCATTTGGTAATGTTTACTATGGAGTAAATAGAGCAGTAACCTGAGAATGAGGTTATTTTACTGTATATTACTAAAAAGAAAAAGAAAAGTTTTTCAACCCCTTTCTCAGTAACTCAAGGATGAAAGGGAGCTGTTTTTAAAAATGTTCCTTTTAACCAATATTAAGAAATCCAATTTTTACTCAAATTTCTAACCATACCTTGAGAAAGCTCTTTGCTGCAGTTCGACATTGCCGATGAAATTCCTTATAGGTCAGCTTAACCCAAGCTCCGTTTTTCTTTGAGCAGAGTGCTGGGTGGTCTCCAAACCTGTCCACGGTGTCCTTGAACATCTGGTGGATGGTCAGCGGAGGCTCCGAACCGGGACCTGACTCACTCATCCTTAGCTTCACTCCATTGTCCCTTGTTGCACTCCAGTACGTCTCGGCTGGAGCCAGGTGTACATCACTTGTCAATTGGATCGATTCCTCCACTGGAGGGTCACGACAGCAGGGGCACAATATTGGCATGATTAGTAGAGCGTAAAAAAGGAGATCGAAACTTATGAGTCTGTCACATGCAGTTTCAGAGTGCAGAATAAATAGGTAGGAGGAAGTAGCTCAGGTTACAGGGAGGACACCGCATTCAAACCCATTAAGCAAGAATGCTGCTATTCAACTGGTCATTCTTGTTACTCATGAATGCTGTGTTTCATAACTTTGTGAGGTCAAAAATGTAACATATTAGTCCGCATTATGTGTGTACATATATTTTGTTCTGAAGTACTGCATTTTCTTCAACTTGTGAGTATATGTGACAAAAATCCACTTGTGCCTGTTATCTAGTTTCCTGTGTATGTTAGGAAAAGAAGTTAGAGTTTCCGTGATACTTCTTAGGTATTTGCAATGCTACGAAAGCTGTGCTTTTAAAATGCAGTTAAATAATATAACAAATGTCAAATGTTCCTCATAAAGCATTCTGAATGCGATGAATAATAATTACAGTAAATCTGTCTTACCTGCAGTCTTACTGGTTCCTCCCATTGCTGCATCAATTGCTGTTTCCTCTAAACTATTGGCAGATGCTTCCCCATATTTGTTAACTACACCAGTCATGCTGGATTTAAGCTCTTCTGGGATGTCTGTCGTTGGGCTGTCAATTCCCGAATCATTTGCCAAGTTGATCTCTTGCATCTTGTCGATAACAATGCCCATATTTTCATTTACAGTCAAAGATGTCAAACAGGTGCCGGTAAGTTGTTTTCTGGAGTCCTGGAATAGCTGGGTTTCTCTGAGAGTTTCTTTCATAGTGAAACTAACCAGACAGCAACAAAAGAAACATAACTACCACATACCACTTAAAGACAAACAAGTGAAATTCAATCTGTTATTTCTTTAGACAGGTCTACATACCTCTCGGTGTTATTTTCCATCTTGTGTTCTGTCTTGTTGGAGTTGCTAGGTTTCACACATTCACTTACAGACATTGTATGATATCATCAGAAAAGTCCCTGGAGAAGAGAAACGATTATGATTAACAGTGTTCTGTTAGTTAACAGTATCAACTGTCAACCGTCAAAGGTTTAGCATCCAGTTTTATATCTCTAGCTGTTTAAACTCCATCTGAATGCTTTTATGATGGAATACTGTTGCAACACACTGGAAATGTTTAGTGAACCAATAATGGGCCAGAACCAAAAGAGTGATGAAAGCATCATGCTGAAAGCTGATAGATGCATTCAGTGGAAACACTTAACCTTTAATCCAAATCTCTACAGCAAGAAAGCAGTCCCCTACCACCTCAAGGGCAGTGAGGTAAATTCAGGAGGTCGAAGAAGGTACAGTACATGCAATTCTGATAGCACAAGCCCTTACCCGGTGGTGCCATCTAGGGAGCCCTAAGTGAAAAGGAACTTGCAAAGACCAGCCAAATCAATGAAACCGAATACGTTTAGTGGTTTAGGTCCAACAAATGCCTAGTGTAGTCTGCCACCACATCAGTACGACCAGTGTCAGAAGGCAAAAGGACAAAGTTTGTCGTTACAACACTGGTGTGGCAACATCGAGGTCTGGCTCAAACGAACTTTTGCACACATGTCAGGGACACTGCTAGTCTGATAAGGTCTATATGAGCAATGGAAAGGCAGCAGGCATTTTCATATTCACAGTGGCACACTTAGTCTTATATACATTCGTGACTACAACTTCCTACAAAGATGTTAAATAATTTCACTGAGTTGAAAAGCTTTCATTTGGGAAGATTATTTGATGTTAAAAAAAATTTCAGGGTTCAAGCCGATTAAACAACACTTGCTTACAATTAGCTTTGATAAAGGTGTCCACAAACTGCTGAAAATGTACCTGACCACTCAATTATTATTCATTTAATTTTGTTCATATTGTATTCAGGGAACTCGTAGTCTGCTTGCTCCAGCTGTCCAGGCATAGAACACAAATACAGACCAAACACAAGGCACTGGGGCTCAACCGATGGGGAGGCAGTACCACAGACACAAACAATAAAGGGAAGTAACGGGGCCCATCAGTGAGACTCTTCATTGAGATCACACACCATGGAAGTCGGTTCCGAAAAACAATGGTGTCAAGACTTCACATGGACGTAGTTTAGATGTGCAATCTTATTAAAAAATATCATATTTTTAGAAGTGGGTTCCAACTGAGAGAAGATCAGCATTGGAAACCAGTGCTTTGCCCTGGTTTGTATCACATCTCAGGCAAGGTGAGGTTTGTCTGTCAGTCAAAATATGCACCAATCCAGGGTGCGAGACATTGCCTTGTTTAATGACTATATTCCATCAAGGTCTTTTATTAATTGTGTACTATTTTTGGTTGAGCTATTAGCTAAGACTGTGCTCATTTAACCTTTTTACCACCACCTGTACTTTCTAATAGGAAAATGGCCAAAAGTTGACATTTTCCCTTAAAGATCTAATGGCTAGTAAAAAGTCTACATTTTCTGCTATATTTACAGATCAAATCTTGCATATTTAGTATGTTTTAACTAGAAATGAATAAACATAATCCTGTCACTGCTTTCTTTATTCCCCCTACAACCAGTCTGCATTGCAGGATTATCCAAGTTTATCAAAAATTGATCAACGAGCATTAGAAGTCTAAAGTGTAATCACCATTAAAAGTTATGTTACTTATGAACTTCTAAATGACGCCTATAAACCATCAACCTAAGTGATATGACCTCATAATTCCTAGATGTCGATATAGGCTCTGTCAAAGTAACTGATAATATTGTTTACATTATCTACACTTGAACGCTGAAACATTATTACACATTAATAAAAAAGTCACTAGATGCAGCTCTTCCCTGAACTGATAACATCCTAACATTATGTAATGCAGGTTTGGGCAACCTACTAGTCAAATTACATTTGTATGTGGACTTTCTAAGTTAAAATCAGTTAAAACTTAGACTGTATTTGAACAGTAATGGATACGCTTTGAAACATTTTGATGAAATAGAACTGATTAAAATAAAGTCTGGCATGTGTAAAGGTTGTGGCTCGTCTCCAGATTAATAACATTTTGTTAATCATTCATTAATACTAAATTGCTCTTAATCTTTTTAGGTTATGATGCTGTTTTTTTTAGCATTATGCACAATATTTATTTTCCAAAATAGTCCTTTTCCATTATGCAGATATTCTCAAGACCAAAGAAACAATAATATTTACAGAAATATGTCATATTTAAACTTCTAAATTATTTAGCATAGTAAAAAGTATATTGTTTTTTTTTCTTTTAATTTTCAAGTACGTTGTTTGTCATACACATGGTTATTAAATACAAATACAGATACATTTCTATACGAAGTGTTAAAAACATCAATCTTAGTCCGTAGCTGTATTTTCCAAATCCATCGAAATCTTTTACAAACTTTTAATTCATGCATTTTTTTTTCTTAAAATTTTGAAGACATTTGAAGACAGACACTTACCCGTTTCTCTTGTCAGCTTGTTGGGATAGTGACTATTAAAATAGTATCAGCTATTAGGACACTTAAGCGCACACTTGATGCTACACGAGGACGTTGTATATTTGATATAGTGCTGATGCTGGAGCCCACGCACGTGACGTGTTGTAAATGCAGGTGATTGGCCACAGGTGACTGTGTACACATACTACACTGCTCACAAAAACTAGAGTATTCTTTTTAGGTGGGACGCAGCTATGGAGACCAGGTCTATCCAACAGAGATGCTGTTGCTGTCTCAGAGAGAAGGCATTTTACTCCTCGTGAATTTCATTTCGAGCTAATTTTTTTTAAATAATTATTTTTAATCACACTTACAAAAAGCTATTAGCCTATAACCAAATTTACATGAATTAACACAGTTTGGTAATTTTAATATCATCTTAATAGAGTGGGTCTTTGTGTGTCCTTACAAAAAAATAAATAAATTAAAAAAAAAAAAGTGCATTAACCCAATGTGCCAAAATGTTTTCCACATCTTAAGACATTTATTTATTCTGCATTTAACATTTTGAAAAAAATAGTCAAAAAAAGAGAATGATGTGTAAGGATTACAAAGTTTAGTATGTTAGGCTATAATTGTTTTAAAATGATTACTGACAGAGAAGCTGAGTGTTTCATGAGTGATTCATGTAAAACAATAATCCACAACAAATAAAACCCAATTCTACAAATTTCTTTATGGAACTCATGTTTGCATTTGTGTTACACAAGTTAAATTAAACTAAAATGTATTTCTGTGTTTTTAGAGCTGTGATGAACCTGTGTATAAATCTGGCTAAATACGTCTGAGCTTTTCTACGGTACTCTAGTTGGACTAAATGCATTTACGCACGTGCATGTAATGACCAGGAGATAGCTGGGTTATCTTTCACAATACAATCATTTCTATATGTAAAGGAAAAAATAGGCATGCGTAAAAATATCCCTGAATAATGCAACATATTTCTCACATTTCAATACAGTATTTTAAGAATTACAAAAAGAATACATATAAAATTGGTAAGCAGCTGAAGTTAGTGTCATTCTACCGGCATCTATGGTATCTACAGTAACATGAGCATAACAAGTTATATAAAACTCAATAGTTCCTTCAAATCTTCCTTATCTTGTTTTGTAGACCATGACCTTGTTGTTTCACCTATCTGAAATAAAACATGAATCTTGGACTTTATAAAGTCGTTAATTTATATGCACCTTAAACAAATAAACCAAAGAAATCTGGGCAAAACAGATTGTTTTCTGATACTATGCACATTCATTAATGTAAGATTAATCATAGAATTCAGTGTGGTAGCACATCAAATAGTACCGATGAGCACAGACCCAGGAAGAAAATGGTAACTATTCATCTGGGTGCCTATTCGTCCCGGCAACACTGGGCACAAGGGCCGGAACAACCCTAGACGGACGGGGCGCCAATCCATCTTAGGGCACGCGCACGCACACACACACACACACACACACACACACACCAAGGGCCACTTTAGAGACACCAATTAACCCAACACACGTTTTTGTACTTTTTCCACTACTGTGGAAGGAAACCAGAGTAAGCCCATGCAGATGGCATGCAGAATCCAACCAGAAAGGGCCGCTCCACCCTGGGATTGAACCCAGGACCTTCTTGCTTGTGAATGAACTTAAGAAGTGTCAGGTTTCTGTAATGCTAATAAAAACCACTGAGAAATCTAAGAAGATACGTGCTCATCTGAACGTTCAGTACTAATGTGTTATAGTGATGAAACCACTAAACACTGGAAACTAAAGTTTTAATGAAACATTTACAGTCAGTCAACATATATTACTGTATATTTAGTTCTACATTATATAAGCCAATCAGAGCTCCCACAGCATGGTCATGCAATTTCCTCTAGCAAGGGGTCCATCTAGCCTGGAGGCCATCGCATCTGTCGCCCTCCAAGGACGTGGATGTGCAGGTGGTATACGGACTGAGCACCTTGTTTCCCATCATTGATCACTGTAACAATTACATGCAACTTGTTAGAATAATTGAGTCACTAAGCAAGAACAATAAAAGGCATCGAGAAAAATCTATGAAATATCTAAAACTTGGCAACCTATTAAAGCTGGCCACTGAAATCTTTGGCCAAAAACGGTCAAGAAATGCAGAAAATAAAGCAATTTTCGTTTAACCAATTAAGGCGGAACGGAAAATCAACTTATATTAACTAATATTAAATAATTAAAAACTATTTCTTTGGCTCTCCTGTGACAGTGGTCAGTGCTGAAACATTCAGTTTGAGAATCAGTAGATCAGTGCTTGTTAGTCTGGGCTAAAGAGAAGAGATAAATGCAGACAGCACAAGACAATGTGTTTTATTAAAACAACACAAAACAACCAGGAAACACAAGGGACTAAAACTAAAATGAAGGAACACTGCCAAACAAAGCATATAAGCCAACAAAAATTCAGATAGCGAACAAAAAAAGCTTGGATTAGTCTTACAAACAAACTTTGAAGTCACATGGTTTCTCCCCAACCACTTCAAACAAGGGCTTTAAATAGCAGAGGAGGTGAATATGGAAACATTAAAGGCATTGCTGGGTGTGTGAGGGCATTAAAAACATGGGATGAAATCCTGAACACTCAAAATGGAAATGATAGACATTCATGTCTTGATTGTGTGAAAACATTTCAGTCTTCACGAAAATTGGACATCACCAGTGTTCATGTGAGGTATCAACATTTCGTTTTAATCCAAGAATTTGTTTCAGTGTATTGTCTGAACTTACCCAATCTGTATCCATCAGCAAGTCCTTCTTGTTTTGCCACATTTTTAGCCACTACCATGAGATGACCAAGAAGCTGCATGAACATGGTAAAATATTACAATGTCTTCAGAGTGCAGAGAAACATAGCGTAATAGTAGAGAGCACAAACCGGAGCATCGTCATCATGAGCGTCACTGATTCTTGGGATAAGAGTTCTGGGAATAACCAGGAAATGCACAGGAGCCTGGGGACTGATGTCCCGAAACGCTAGACACTGAAAGATATGTTACAGCAACCCAACATTACAGCTTGCATCAACTGAGTATTAAGTTCAACAGGTGAAAAAAAAAATAATATTTGGGAATAATGAACTAAGGGCTAAGGCTGCCTGGAGTGCTTAATTCCCAAACATTACACTTTTTAAAGAACAATAATGTGAAAACATCTTAATCTAACGACACATTGACATCATCTCACATATCAAATGGGCCAGATATTTATAATGACACAATTTACAAGGCAAGCAACTGAAATGACGGTCAGTCCACAATCTCTTCACTTACAGTGGCGTGAGAGACAACAATTTATCAAGGAAGTGTTTTTGGGTAGATCACAAAACTTGATAAGAATGTGCATCCATCTGCAAGTAGCATGGCCATAAAACATATGCAAGTCCGAGCTGATAAGAAAATTGACGGCACCCTTTTTTGGCACGGGTTTTATGCAAATGATTGGCGTCCACTGGTCAAACAACAAGTTTTGTGTTTATCCTTATGAGAGATTACTTTGTAGTGAGAGACTAAGACACATACTAAGAATGGAGGGGCAACCATTTCTCCAAAGGATCACAGTGGGAGATCAAGACTCCACGAGTAGATGCAATCCCCTTGCCAACTTCTACACTGCTCACAGTAATTAGGGGACATTTCAAAATGAATATAAAGCAATAAAAAGAAATACAAAGTGATTCTTGTTATTAAACAAGAAGGTCAAAAAAGCAAATGGCAAGTAAAAGAAAGTCTATAATGCATATGAGATGCTAAAACAACTTGTATTTAATTGGTGAAAATGCACTATATAAAAGGCTAAAAGTGATGAGAGTATCTGAACGTTCCCTGAAGCTCTTGTAATTCATATGTAACAGAATTTGCCTGAATGTGAAGCTTGGAGAGTGATAGGACGTCTTGAAGCAGGTCAAATACAGACAATAGTGACAACAGCACTTGGAACATCCCAAAGTGTGATTAGCAGACTGTGGAATTGCTTTCAAGAGACTGGAACTGTACGGAAAACTAGGGCAGGGTCGCCCATCTGCCACAACAGCAAGAGATAACCGCTACTTGATCTAATATACTGAGATGAGGTCCTGCACCTTATAGTGGTAGCCCATGCTGGAGCAGTTGGAAACAACTTTCTTTTCAAGGACGATAATGGGTATTTAACAGGCTGGGTGGACACTATATATGATGAAAAGGTCACATGGTATCGTAATGTGCTGGAGCGACAGAGGTTGTCACAGCCAAAACATTTGGATAGCTTTTAGTTTAAATAAGGTGCAAAGGTTAACTGCACCAAACCAGTGAATTTACTATATCTAAATCCATAAACTATTAACAGAACAGAATTGCCCATCTATCTAAGATGTTGCAGTTTTGGAAAATACAAAACTAAATACAATGTTTGATTGAACTGAACTTTGCTCTTGCTACTGACTGATGCCTTGGTCTCCAGCAAGTTCTCAACTCAGAAATGCTACCCTCAGGAGAAATCAAGTTTACCATTCATTTTTGTTTCATAGTGTCACAGTGTGAAACTCTACTAAAACAAAAACAGCAAAAGACCAGAACCAAAGGTGAGTCTGGGTTTCAGCAGCATGAGACTGATGTAATGGGTATGATTTTCAGTAGCAAGGGATTCTGCTGACCAACCAATTTTACCATAAACCTTTTGATGGCCAATATGGCTTGTCAAAACACACCATGTTAGTCGACCAGTCAAACCAGCACGGACCAGCCCGGCAATTGTGCTGATCTTTGTTGGTCAAACAAATACATAAACAAAAATACCTTGTCGTCTTCATAAATGATGTCTGCAGGAATTGTTTTATCAATTATTTTGGAAAATATAGTCGGCGCAGGACTTCCATATTTCTTGCTGGCTTCCTGCGCCAGGTGAACTTCATCTTTAGTGTGTGAGCTCATGCAGCGCTTCTGCAACCAACACAACAACACAAAAAGGTAACAAGTGCACAAACACAACACAAACCTACATGTATACTCAGCTGTAACCGTGCAAACTAAACATGGAAAACAACAATCCTACAAGCCATCAATACAAAGTAAAATAAAGTAAATATAAAGACCTGAAAAGCTGCACCTCTAAACTGCAAATTACACACAACAGAAAAGAAGCAACTTCGTGTTTGTGAAAAACTCCTCGATACCATAGTAGTGTTTTCTTACCCCGCTACACGCATGCGCACTACAACCACTTTTCTTGTCAAAAAAAGCAAAT
>JAVSBV010000079.1:3379378-3392593 GCA_033117975.1 Parotocinclus spilosoma | reverse complement strand
ACTTTTGATCTGTGATTTGTGTTCTATTCTGAATAAAATATTAGATGTTGGCACCTCCACATCATTGCGTTCAGTTTCTATTCACAATTTGTTTAATTTCCCAACTTTTTTGGAATCCGGTTTGTACATATGTCTGCCACATGGATCCATGTTATGTTTTTCATCTACTGAATATTTAATCTTTATGGGTTGGGCTTGATGCCATAAGCAGAATAGAGATTGTGTTTCCACAGCTGAGAAGCAGAAGTGTGCTACATGCCATATGCCAAACATCGCTCTGACAAACAATGTGCAGGAGAAAATATTTGGCTAAAAGATGTTGGGTGAAAAAATTGCATGACACCGAAGAAAATGATTTGTGGGAAATTAAAGCAAACTTACAATTAGTAAACATACCTTTGTTTTTGGGATTAGATTAAGCTTGGGTAAACATTATCATCATCACCCGACCACCCGCCCCCACACCAATCGTGATACATGTTGTTACTCTAAGCCATTATTAGCAAAGCACTATGATGCTAAACTGATTGTATGCATTATAGGGTATAAAGTGTGTTGTCCTTTACTTGAACATAATGGATTGTTGTTCCTTCAGGCACTAAAAGCTGGAGAGAACACAGCAAGGGCGTGACTAGAAGATGTGGCAATGAAGCACATGCTTTCCAGTTGGATTTTCTATGTATGGTACTGAGTACATGTTTTGTAATAGAAAAACACATAGCACACACTGCCTGGGAAAACAGGCAGTACACTGAAAGCAAGTACACACGTCCTACACCTTAAAAGAGAACAATATTACTGTACAGTGTTCCCTCGTTTATTGCGGGGTTACGTTCCAGGACCACCCGCGATAAACAAGAATCTTTTAAGTATATTTATTTAAGTATTTATACACTATTTTAGCTGTAGAACTTGCACAACGTTTGGCTGGCATCGTAGGGCTTGGATGAATTCAGCCTTACAGAAACTTTCACAAACAGTGAACATAACACCGCAGATAAAAACGTGTCATGTTGGCAAGTAGTGACTCAGGCGGGCGATGCTCTAGTCTTACTTCTCGTTTTTGGTGAGTATTTATCCGCTGAGTAAATACGCTATTTACTGTAAAACATTCTTTTATTATCAGAATCAATATTTTGAATATATTTTTTATAAATTTTGTGATTTTTTTATGTAAAAGTTCTGAAAAAAACCAGCGCAACAGCAAAAATCAGCTATATATTTTTTTACCATTAATAATTTTTTGAAAACCCGCAATGCACCGAATCCGTGAAAGGTGAAACACAAAGTGGCGAGGGAACACTGTATTTGAATGGTATGTGACCTCCTATTTTCCTCTTTAAAGGGATATATACATCATATAATACAGTGGGGGCCAAAAGTCTGGCATCGCTACTGAAAATGCCTGTTTGGGTCTTTGTGAAGAAACATTAAAACTGCAGCAGGATACTAATGCACACCTCAAAGCATGGAACCAAATACTTTAAGAGCAAAGAAGATCAAAGATTGCTCCACAGTCACCTGACCTAAAACATCTGTAGCATTTAAGAGGGCTCTTGAAGACAGAAAAAGCCAAGCATTCAGTACCATTACAAGATGCTCTTTGGACTATTGCGAAATCATGCTGGGCTAACATGGATCACCACATTTTGCACAAACTTGTTCAGTCCATGCCAGGTCAAGTGTCATTCTAGCCAACGGAAGGAACTTGCCTCCACGAACGTCTTATGCTTTTGTTTGAAGCAAAGACCGGTAAAGTAGTGAGCTTTGACAGCATTGACTATGTGATTAGCTGGGCAAAAGTAGACAAACTCACTGCACTAGAGTGCAACAAAATAATACTAAGAATATGCTGCCAGTACATAAATAACCATTTAACCTAAAAATCTGTTATAATAATTAAGTAAAATAAGGAAAGTAACATCATACACTGGGCAGCGTTGTACAGTATCGTTTCCATTTTGAGTCTGTTTACAATCTGTATGTCTGGAGTTAAAAGGAAGATTTTTATTTCCTATTATTATTTCATATAAGTTTAAATGTACGTTGATTAGATGGACAACAAACAGCACATACCTGTAGTTATTTCATTTACAGGTTTTACCGCATTTAACAAAGTAGGTCCCTGTCTTGGAAGACCTAAGCAACCAACTTATCTCTTGACCTCAATTAGCAGTTTGCAAAAGAACACTAATAAAGCCAGCACTGATGTAGATTGTCTCTGTAGAAACCCAACAGAATCTGTCCTCTCAGACTGATCACGCCATTTTTAGTTTTTCGAGTTTTTCCAGCTGCTTGGACAGGTGGTTATGATTTAATGGTTATATTAAATAGTTCTATTAAACTATGCATATAGGATCAAGCTCTAAGTTGAACTGTGTAGCTAAAGGTTTATAAAGTAGGTATGAACAGAAAGACAGTTTACAAACGTAGCTAAGTTCTTGAGAAACTGTTCCATGAAAGATACAGGCTTCTTTTAGGTACGATATGTGCTATCCCATGATGCTTTGCGGTGCTCTTTAAAAGCAGGCACAGGTCGCTCGATGTGCATTTAGAGAGAGAGAGTGTTAGCTGTTACAGATAGTACGCAGTAGTATTTAAACGGTTCTTTGCACAAATAAAACATTCGGCCTAATTCAGGTTGGTTTACGAATGGTGAATTATTCCGTGGAGCTGCTGCTGAATAGTTATTGTTTTGGTTGTCAGAAAAAGCATAAACCCACCGTTGTTTGCGAGGAGATCATGCGCGACACAGAGGAGAGGTAAGTTTAAATAACACCAATGAACGAAATTGTATTTCTTTGACAAACATCACCATTTGTGTTTGTAGCTGTCGCTACTACACGACCGCGTGCTTAATGAATGTGAGAGCGCTTTTTTTTTAAATGCAGTAGTCGATAACTGAATATGTTTGTTAATATCCTGCCGCGTTAAGATTATTAGTGCATTTTCACTCTGACCGTTGTTGTTTTCCAACCTGAAGCATATGACGACTAACAGTAAGTCAGCACATTCTAAGACGTAAAAAACATGTGCTGACTTTTATTTTTTCACCAAGGAAAAATACAAGACGTCGTTGTTGGTCAGGGATTGTTCTGCTTCCTTCTAGAACTGTTGTAACCAAGTGATCAGATTACAAGAGATTTTGTTCCTGTGATGCACACTGTAATATGTAGTAGTCTAGAATGTACTGCTGTATGGACAGGATTATAAGAAGATCGGGTCATTCTCTGCATATCACAGTCTGATCGCTTTCAGTTTAATCTCTTTAAGCAGGAAGAGCTTTGTGCTGGCCAGTCACTGCAGATCACAGTTTGTCCCCTGATCAGCTTCACCAGAATGAAGAGCCATGCGTTGAAAATGACGTTTTCAACATTAAAACATTAACATTAACTGGGTTAAACTCTATTGGAATACAGGTATGCACAGTTAAACGGGCATTTATTCAGGACGTTACCATAGTGTTTTTAATGCTACTGTGCTGTAAACATTAGAGGGATTTTCACAAGAACACAGTGTACTAATGGGGCTCAAATTCATCACTGGTGTTGCTGGGAACACTCATAAAAGCCTGAACTGTTATACACATGCTAAGCTTTTGTAGTTTATGGCAAATCAGAGATTAAAACATAGTGATGTACTGTTACTAAGGGATATCTGTAACACTTAAGAGGATGGTATGATGGATCACATGCATTTGCATGACCGAAGCTAAAATAGTCGAACATCGGTGGTCCAAACGTGAGCTAACAAGCAAGAGGGCACAACCGGTAAGGTAGTTACTAATGTGTAGAGACAAAGATGGAGTTCCTACACTTGAACTCCTAACTCTGAAATGTGGATCTGCAGCGTTTGTCTGTTGAGGTGACTCCGCTTTAAAAGACAGATTATTTCTTATTGTAATTTATTATAATTGTAAAGACCTCAGTTTTTAAAGTGAACGATTGTAGGTCAGGTGGTCGTTAAGTGTACATACCTGCATGGCATAGGTGGAGAAATTGGTGATAGGTACATGCATATTAGCTCTATATACAGTTAATCCGGCTACTTGGACGACATCGGGACACGATCGTTTTGGTCCTAATAACCGGCTGGTCCAATCAAACGAACATGCCCTATCTTACAAGACGGGACATGCTATGTAACATATTGAATGTTTATTAAACCTTTATTGTGCAATTTACACATATAGAGAACGTACAAACAAGAACTACTGTTGCTTACCAACTTTGTTCATTAAAAAATAAATTGGCAGTTTTCGGGTAGTGATGCCAGAGACGAAGAGTTTCTTCACGGATATTACATACTGTACACATTCTTTGGTCCGATTAAGTGGAATTTTGGTCCAAATAAGCGAATAACATTACATGTATTTAATAGGATTTGTTTCTGTACTTTTTCAGGCAGAATAAACGGCTGGTCCCTTTAACCAGTGATCCAATTAACCGGATTTGACTAAATTTCCAATTGAGGAATTACATAAATCAGACATTAATTAAATGAAACGTTCTTGTGGAAACAGAAGCTTCAGTTCAGAAACTGTGCTTCACTTGACACGAAAGCCAAGATTGCTACATTCACAGTACTCACAGTTTTATCTGAGTGACTCATGGGCACCATGAAATGTGATGAGGGCAGTGCCAGGAACCGGCACCCATCTGGACTGCACACTTATTCAGCTGCAGACACCAACTCCCAGCTTCAATGCTCCAGCAACTGAACTAAGGCAAACCAGTTCAAGGCCTACCTCAGGTACAGTAGAAAGTTAACCGCCCTTTAAATTGTATAAAGTATTTAATGTAAGGTAGATAGTGGATGGAATCTATGCAAAACCAGTGATCATTCTACTCCATTATTATTTTAAATGAAGTCCTCCTCAGCATTGGCTGTAAACACTCTTAATCCCAGCTTTAATTCAGTATACAAAAGCAGCTTGTTCCCAACAGTTTTTTAGTATATAAATAGTTACTGTTTGACTGTAAATTCAATTAAACATGCAGTAACGGGTGTACTTTTGAGCAAAGTGGTGTGTGTTACATGCATGTGTGTTTATTCTTCGTTTAATGTACAGATGATTGAATTATTTGTCATGTGAACACTTGGCCATTTGCCATGTTGGCTGCACCCCAAGGCAAAGTCCAAACAACCGTAATTGTATTTGCAATAAAAATTATGTTCAGATTTAGAAAAGCTGAGCTCATCAATTCGAGCAGAAATTCAAGAAACGTTTTGAGCCAAAGCTTATAAAAGGCACACAAAGTAAAAAAAAAATGGTCTGATCATAAGTCATGTAGCAATAAGAAAAGATTGCATCTATAGTTTGACAGCATGTTTCATGAACTGTCCCACACATGGAAAAAGCATTAAATGTATTCTTCAACCAGAACAAAAGTATCGTTCATGAGCTGCAGACTGGCCTAAACACAACAGCTCAGAATGATAGCTTTTAAAATTCTGTTAAGTGGTTTAAGATGCAACGATCTGGATTTTCCATTACGGTTGAAGATTTTATTTTATTTTATTTTTTTCTTAAAAAAACACATTGACAGTGGTATGGAAATGGCGCATCGCGTGAGAAAAGCAGATCCTGGTGAACTAAACTGACAAGACAACACTGTTCAATTGCTCCAAATATGTTTATTTAAATTAGATTAACATTAACATTCGTTTAAAACCATCTAAATAATACAGTGAAAAACCCTAAGGTGTCTTAAACGGAAAGAAATGGCCACCCACAAGCTTGCAAGGACAGGTGTTGGAACAGAACTTTAGTGGGTGGCTATGAGCCCACTTTAGATGCTAAGACTAAACAAACTAGAGCAACATTGACAGCAAATACCTGTCCTGCTAATCTACTGGTACAAGATCAAGACAAAAACGAGCATATAGACAGAAACACGTTGGTCTTGCCTGCTGTTCTAAGAAAATTGCAGAAGAAACTCAACAGGCTGCTTCTTGTTGTTTCAACACCAACACCAAACTACTTCCTACCACCTGAATTTATGCCCCAAACAGCTTTCATTTAAACCTGTGCTAAATGGATAGCATAACCATGCTGAAGCAGCAGCATTTAAAGCTCTTAAGCTAAGCAAATAGACCCAGAGCAGACCAGTCTCAGTGATCTAAGACAAATCTAATGATGGCCTAAGACTTTTGCACAATGCATGTAAATACAAAAAAGAAGCTAGCCACCATCAAAGCTGTGAGATCCAAAATAATTTACTTAGGACTTGGCTCAGTTTGTAACTGGAAGTGTATGCGTTTAAACAAAATAAGAGCAGGGAATTTTTTAAGGTTCACTGTAAATAGTTTTCATTCACATTACACCATGATCAAGTCCAAACAGAGAAAATGTTTTACCTTCGAGTTGTACTTGGGCCAGCCCCAGATAGCAAGCACAGTAGAAGACCATGCAGAGAAATAACGTTCTCCTGTAAAAACAAAGTAATCTGTTATTCCTAAAATCTAAATAATACAGGAAAATATGGTGCATTTAACACACTGAATAGTCATTTGTTCATTCATCTTCAGACTTTGGGGAATCAGGTTGTTTCAGGGAATCTCTCTCTGTCTCTCTAGCTTTTTCTCAATATCTCTCTCACTCATATTGGGAGTTTAGACAAGCCAAACAGTTAGTAGCAGATTTTTGGGAAGTGAAATAAACCATAGTACCCAAAGGAAAACCACACTGACACAGGAAGAACATGGAACAAAGAGCAAACATACAGAATATCTCTGGAGCTGTGTCCCCAACACTACATACATATTTTAAACAACTTCTTTAGTTTAAAACATTCAACAATAAATCAAGTCCAGTCACCTTGATCACAGTTCTGTTGTCTTTCCTGAGTTTTTTTAAACTTATGAAATAAAATGGGTGGTTTTCCAAAGGAATAACAAAAAAACGAACTTTGTCTTCTCTCAAGTGGGCAAACTGTTTATTGGTTCTGACAAACCAACTCATTCTTATCAGCGATCTGTGTCCCCGACTGCTGTTTGCAGGAGTGACTTCCAAACCATAGAGGAAACAAATCTAACATGGTACACCCTGTATGAGTAAAACACAGGGTGCAATAACGATGGCAATTCCATTCTGCCTTCAGATTATCAATCTAAGAAAATCCAAACAGTACAAATTACATGGTCTGGCATTTGGTTTTTGGGACATTAATTATGGTGACTGATATGTAGTGGTTTCTAATGTTTACATGGATTACTAATTACCAAGCCAATTAGTGCTTGCTTCAGTGGTGGGTATGTGGTAGGAGGATGGGTTTACAGCAGGTAATGACAAACTCAGACGATTCATTCAGAAAAGGCAGATTATATATATTGTCCTACCTGTTAACTATTAAACCAGTGTTTTTGAACCTTTTATCACCTGGTAACATGGGCTGCACATACACAATAATTCATAGTAATGACAGGCCTAAAATGCAGAGGTGTGGGCCCCACCTCTGTGTGTCACAGGTCGCAGGTTGCACTACTATTCAAATCCTTGCAACTGTAAAATCACACTAAGCAACATTTGAATTAAACTTACTTATGTGCAATTGATTAGAACCAGTCATTGATTAAAGTGTTGCACATAGAAATGGGGAGCATTATAATTATCCTCCATCAAAAGTAGTAGATACAGATGGGTAAAAAGAATAACAGAAGCAAGTGAAGATACTTCTGAGCACTCCATGCTGACTACTACGGTAAAACTTTAGAGTACAACCTCTTCCAGTCTGTACTGTGGCGCCTCCACTCATACGAATGATAAATACAGTTACTCCCCTGGATTCTTCAGGAATACCATTGCACATGGCCAGACGCAGCACCAGTAGCAGCTCTTCCTCTAAAGTCCTCACATCTGTTGCTGTTCACAGAGCAGCCAGATACTGATCAGCTGCCTAAAACCTGACTAAGCAAATCCCATCCAGTCCAGAAAGTGTCCATTTCAAGCGCTTGAATGGGGTGGATTTGCCACAGTGCGGTACTACCTCATTTGGAGCAAATGCCCATAATTCATTTAGTATCTATAATCCATAATGAACAGTAGAAGAAAAAGAATTTGGTTTTCCGTTCTCACTTCCAAGTTTACACACTAAATTATGGAAGCAACTTTGAGGCTGGCACATTCTTCCAAACATTATATGGCAGTATTTCTCATTCCTGGTCCTGGTATGAGACTGCGCTGCATATTGTAGTCTAATATTTGTCTCAGGTGTGTTTAATGTCGTGAAACACTGAAAAAGCTATTCACTTCCTTTTTCTTTCTTCGATTTAAACTTTTTCAACACTTCACACATGACATTTGTAACCTTACACCTCAAACTGAGAGTCAGTAATTACATTTGGCTGCCATCTACAAAATCAAAGATGTAAGAGCAATAAACAAATGATCCCTCGTGTGTCTAATGTTCATCCAGTGGTCCAATTTAGTCCAAACTCAAGTAAAATTGTATATGGCCTAAAAGTCTTCAAGCTGCATAAATTCATATGTCAATTCATAGTAAGATACTGGCTATTCACGAGAACATGGTACTAATATCACAATTTTATGCCTTTGGGACACTTGGCCAGGTGTCATGCTTTTTATGTCCACTGTCTTTAATGAATTTTATACGTATGTTGTACCAAATTAGTTTTCCTCTATAGTCCTCAACATTTTTTATGAAAGAAGCTCTCTTAACTTCTTAATAATGTTCTTTGAGCAAAGGTATATAAGGGAAAAATAGACATTTCGATACATGCACAGCAAACTGTCACAGTTTTGTCTTGGTATATAAAATAACAAATAATAAATTCAATAATTGATTAAGTAAACATTATTCGATGTTAAGTTGAACTTGATAAGCCAAATCAACTAAAGACAAATTGCTGAATCGATGTGTTCCATTCATTTTTTCGGTTCGATTTAATTCATTCATTCATGAATTCATTCAAAGTTGCCACTACGATGGAAATTAAACACGCACGTTTTCCATTTATCACTGGGATCGTGTTTAATGCTAGATGACAACATTGACAGGCAACTTGGTCCACATCAGAATTAGTTGTAGTAGGTGATTAAAAGGGTTGATGTACAAGGAGAGAAGGTGATTTGTACTCACCCCCCGACTCCAGCCTGTCTGAGTTTGGAGTGCGGGGCATTGTCTGGCTCCATCGCGGTTACTTCATTCTTTTTTGAAAGGGTTTGCTACAGCCAAGACATGACAGGCTTGTACGAAGCCTTTCCATGCCCAGATGTCCTCTGAAGATCTCTATGAAAGTCTTTAAGAAAAGTCTGCGCTATTATGCGTCTAGAAGCTGTACTCCCTCCAAACAGAGAGCGTTTTCACTATGAGACTCCATTAGAAACAAAGCGTTCCGGAAAACTGTAGGCAAAACGTTAAATCCAGATAGACAAAGACATGGATCTGAAACAGAAAAAGAACTTCGAAAGCCACTGTCCAAGCCAGACTAAGTGAAGTAAAGCAGCCTGGGTTTGAGGGAAGCTCGCCTCCCTCTGTCGCCCTCAACTGACAGAACGAGACGCCGCTCCGCTCTGATACAAGTTCCTCAATCAGAAGGCGTGTCTGTCTTTCTACTCACAACCATTCAGCATTTTGAACTCGAGCCTGATCAGGTTCTCTCGTTTCAGACTCATGTTTCACCATCAAAACGGAGTATGATTGAAAACATGCATTCAGACCCAAACTAGTGAAGATATGAAATGTGAATGGCTCATTCGGAAAAAGCACGAGGCTATTTTAATTGCGCGAATGCACGACCTTTCTTCACGTAGTGTGGAAAATCATGTTCACATCATATTTTACATTTATAGAGTTCAACATTTATACAGAGCTACTTACGAGTTAGGGCTTCAAAAGCTTAAACAGTGCCAGTTTGGCAGAGCCAGTAACTCACAACCTTCGTATTAGCAGTCTAGAGGCACAACCACTGAGCCACTAAACTTTATTTATTCTCCCAATATATATTAAAAACCATTTAAAAGAAAGCCAAACCAGTGAAATCAGTGTGCTTTTTTTCAATTTGCTGCAGAACTGTACGGATTACTGGCCCACATGAGGATGTCTACGCTTAGGGGACATTTTAGGAAAAGTACTGCAAAGCTAATAAATTGTAGTGTCCACAATAAAACAGTTCTGTATATCGAACCCCCCAGCGACATGTCAAGCTTCTTATAGACATTTGTTTAGTGGAATGTGCAATACAAGAGTATTTATCTTTGTGACTGTTCATTTTTAACAATCCAGATTCAATGATTTAACTAACTACAGAAACTGCTGCAATAAACTGGTCTTGTCTAACGCACACTTTTGCCTGTGCTCAAAGAACTCCGACCCAATCCCCTCGTACAAACCCCTAGAAAGGTCCCCATTTTATATAACATTAAAAAATGTTACAGACCTGGTGCTAGCAAGACAATTAGCCTAGCCGAAATACAGTTTTATTGGCTATAAGCATTTTTTCATCATAGAAACCTTTTTATAGTTATTAAAACCGTGCTCTTTCTCAAGCATTCACACTGCAGGAACTTGGAATAATTGTAGTTCTTAGAATGCCTGAATGCCATGTACAGGGACTTTTCTTAGCTCCTACTTTAATGCAGTGTATAGGAACCCTGAGTGATGTAAGAATGCAGTGATTGTTTGGTCCAGACATAGTGATGCAAGTGTAGAGTGACTGGTCCAGATGCAAGAACCGCCACTCATTTCTGTATCAAGTTTGTCATTAAGACATCACTCACACAAAACTTCATTACCCCCTCAACCCCCAAGTTGACGCTCTGCTGGTACCCCTCTAATGTCTCCAAATACCTCATCCCACCTGCCTCTGATTCAGATGAGCGGCCTTAGTTCCAGCTTGAAAGCTTGTAAATGCATACGGTTTTTATTATGTTAGCTGAGCGATGATTGAAGACATAAACACACACATATTCCTTTGCACTGTCTCCGGTGCCTGTGACGAGTGTGCAGGCAAAAGTATTAACTTACAGTCACATTAGGAATCAGCTTTTCATTCTGAACCATTATTACCTGTGAATTACAATAATGATATGTAATGCATAACAACAACTGAAATGCACTTGTAGGCAAATACTTTCCATTTTTTAGGTTTAAGGTTCTATGTAGAAGATCACAGCAGTAAGATTTCCATGTTTAGATTCCCCTATAAAACTGAGTGGCAAAATATGTGGAGCAGCATTAAATAATGGTAAGTAATGATCCAAGTAATGGTCAAATCTAAAACCAATAACCATTTAAGCTTCTGAAGGACCTTTTTGCATTAGGGAATGTTACATAAATTGCCCATCATGAAAAATAATACAGAAGTTGTCCATAATTTCCAGTTACCATTAAAACAAGTGACGCTCTATGATTCATATATGTTTCTTATGAGTGTACTGAGTACACGGACACTCTTCTGATCTTGAATCAGGTGTGTCTGTGTTGTCCAGCACTGTGAAATTCCTCTTTCTGAATAGAGCCCTCATTGATCTGACCTCAACAAACAACCAGCGAGAGAGTACAGCAAAGCCCCAACAGAGCACCGATTCAGCCCCACGCAACCAGATCCCTTCGTCTCACACAGAGAACCCTCACAGCTCAGTGCTGAACCTGAGCAGAGAGCATGATGATGTCGGAAGCCTGCTTCTCTCTCACCTGGGTTCGGAGTTAATGCTGTCTTACTTTTGGTTAAATCACATAAGACTTCTTGTTTCCTTCTACGTCAAAGAGGGTGTTAGCATAACATGCAGAATCAATATGAAATCCTTAGAATCATAGCATTTTCAAAGGATTTGCATCTTGCTATGGCAGCACAGTAGTTACAGTGCCTTACAGCTCCAGAGACCCAGGTTCGAGCCCTGAATTGGACTAAGCTAATCTGCAATGTACATGAGTGAGTCAGTATTAAAAAAAAATAATAATTTTGCCACTAAGCACAACAAACTAAACAGTATAGTAAATAAGTAAGTAAATCATCAATATATTGTACTAGTAATAGGTAAGAATCACTTTAACCACTTACAGTTGTTGCTGACTCAGATTGTTTCTTATTCCAGACTTGTGAATCGTAATGGAAATCAGATGCTCTTTATGACCTGCGGATATCACTGCAGCGACTATCATATGTTCAGCATTTGCTGGAAATGAAAGGATTTTCCTCCAGTGATGTGGCCAGAAAGTCAATCAGATAAATCAAACCCTGGTGAGAACTAATAGAAAAGTGTGCAGCAAATGACTGACCACCAGACGCTGGCTGTAAAACATGAATTGCCTTGCTCGTAGTTCCCATTATTTGTTCATTTACGAGCTGCTCATTTTTTCTGTGTGACCAACATACCGAAAGAAAGAGTGATAATACAAAGATTGTAGATTAAATGGAAAGAAACCAATCATTTTCCTGCATTCAACTCCATGGCACATTTTATATACTGCTCACAAACATTAGGGAATACTTTAAAATGAAGTATCTCTTAATGAAATATAACATAATTTTTGTGAGCAGGGTAACATAGACACAAATAAATAGTTAGTCACCAGTAGTTTTAAGAGTGTTTGTAAGAGTGTCCTTGCATTTGCTCCATAACTTCTAGCTGTTGACAATTCCATTTTAATAATGTCCACAAAGGTTAGTGTATATTGCTGATGACTAACAGAATATGGAGGCTGCCAGCACAAAGTAAGTACTTCATTATAAGTCAGATTTAGAACTGATCTCATGTTGAGAAGATCTGATAATGTATGTTTTACAACCAAAAATCATTGATACTGGAGCATCAACAGTACTATGTATTGAGGTGCTACTGAACAAGACAAACGTGATGTTGTGGGTGTGAGATCCATGTGGTATTGTTTATTGGGAGTAAAATACATTCTACTGATGAACTTAAAGGGAATAAGCTGATGGTTAGGGTTGTTAATGGAAAAAAGTATTGAGCCAACTGATATGGTTTACTAAAAGACCCTCTGCAAACCTAAAGCTTTTTATTCAGCAAAAAAGTATGTTGATGATGCAACACCTCAAAACACATCAAACAATCGATTTAATAGATTGTAGTCCCTGGTTTGCAATGGGGATACGTTCCAACAAATCCATTGTAAGTTGACTTTATTGTAACCAAGAAATTGAGAGATTCTGTATATGTTATATATATACACTACCGTTCAAAAGTTTGGGGTCACTTAGAAATTTCCTTATTTTTGAAAGAAAAGCACA
>JAVSBV010000079.1:3362637-3379278 GCA_033117975.1 Parotocinclus spilosoma | reverse complement strand
CTGCGGTTTTGTGTTCGCTGTTTGTGAAAGTTTCATTATAGACTGAATTCATTCAAGCCCTACGATGTTACCTAAACGTTCTGCAAGTTCTACGGCTAAAATAGTGTAGAAATATTTAAATAAATATAGCGTCCCTACTTCACGGATTTTCGTTTATTGCAGGTGGTCCTGGAACCTAACCCCCGTGATAAACGAGGGAACACTGTATTATGGAGTGATGAGTGAAGTATCCAAGTGTAAAATTTACCACACACCCAGGTTTGAATGTCAGTTCTGCCAGGGGCTTTCACATTCTGAGTATTGGAGATCCTTGAGTCACATAAACACACACACACACACACACACACACACACACACACATATACAAAAGGTGGTTATTGCTGTTGGCATGTTTTTAAATCAGACTTTGCTCATATCATTATTCTGGTTTGAAGAAGATAAATAATAGGCTCTAACTGAGGCTAAAATAACTTGAAACCATGCAAAAATGACTGTATGAATAAATGAATGAATCTCAAGGTTGTTTTCTACAAAATGTAGGAAACATTTATTCGAGATTCTGACATGATTGCATCGTGCAACTTCTTCAGACTTCTACAGATGGGATTGGCACATGCTGTGAATGTTCTGTTTGGATTCAAATTATCTGTCTGGGAAATCCACCGAAAAACACTGAGCTCATTTTCATGCAGTCAGTGTGAGATAACTTAGTGACACAGGGCATTATTCATCACACATTTGGTGAGCTCAGCTTTCTGTTTTGGATCAAAGAAATGGAACTCAAACTTGGTATTTTGCTGTTGTAGCTCATCCACCTCAAGGTTCAATGTGTTGTACATTCTAAGGTGCTAAGATGCTTTTCTACTCACCAATGGATCGGCCGGTGACCAAAATTGTTTTTTTGTTTGTTTTTTTTTAATAAAAATTTTTTCTTGATCAAAGCCATAAACACATAAACCCTCCTCAGATTTTTGTCATACAAAACAATTCATTACAACACTTTATTACACATACAAAAGCCGTCAAATACAAAATATGCAAAACATACACATAAAACACACAGACGAGGGGAAAAAGGGAGTAATTGCTCAGCTATGTCATTTTTATCCCTTGGACAAAATTTTAAAAGGGTTGTCACATATTATAACATTTCTCAGCAGAACCCCTTATCATGTATAATTTTTTTTTTCCAAATTTGAGACAGTACATAACCTCTCTGATCCAATGGCTAAACGTCGGTGGTTAGAAATCCTTCTAATTACACAGAATAAGTCTTCTGGCTAGAAGAGAACAGAAGGCCACCATATTTGCTTCCTGTCTATTTAGTGAGGAGTCTCCCGGTGCCACACCAAATAATGCAAAAAGCAGGGATGGCTCCGAAGTGTTTCCCAATATAGTGGAGAGGGTCACAAATATGTGTAGAACTCCTTAAATAAAATGGCATAATTTCAGGCTCGTATACAAAACAAAAGCTGGGACCACTCTGCATTTGTCACACATACAGCAGGTGATCAGCATATTACTATAGATTATATATAATATTATATACTATTCTGTGCTCGTTAAAGATAGTTACATTTGTGCACCTCACGACAGCACCAATTCCAAAACAAAGCCAAACATTGATGTACCATGTAAACAAAGTTCCAAAGTTGTCATTTATCATTCTTGGACAAAAAGAAAGTTTAATTCATTTTTTGGTTCATTTTTAACATTTATGTAACTGTAACTGTAACAAGAGTTACAGTATTTTTTCAGTATGTCCATTATCCATTGAACAAATTCTGTCTGCAAAATTGACAATCACTGGATGTTTTGTTTTGAATGCACCATTTTGAGTAAATCATATAGACTGTTGTGTATCAAAATCCTAGAAGATCAGCATTTATAGAAGTACGTAAAGTTTTCTCGCTTGTTTCATCGTTGGTGTGCATATTACTTGAAGCTGTTGGCTGCAACATCTTGTGCATTACACTGCTGCCACTTGAGTAATAATACATTCTGGTGAACCTGATATGTACACGTGTCTAGCTGTTTAAACTAAATTATTTCCTCAGTGTGAAATGTATGTTTAGGCATAATCAATATGTAACAAAGGGCAAGGCACACTAATGATGGAAGGCCAGTTATTGGATCATCCTACAGTGCAGCAATAGTAACTCCTATAGATCCTGCAGTTTCTATGTCTTCCTTTATTCTTTCTCCAGCTCTCTCTCTCTATATATATGATGTAGGTCTGTCAATGGACACACATACGTAACACACACACACACACATATATATATATATATATATATATATATTAACATTTAGCGAAACTCGACATGGCAGTTGCAGCTAAGTAACTAATTGATATTCTAGTTGTAACTGGTGTATATCACATTTAAATTTAAATTTCCAGTACAGGAACTCCTCATTATTCAAACAACTTGGATACCAAATATGCTTAGGTACCATGGCTATCAAAATACAATGATGCTCAAGTAGCCTAAAAAGACATATAATCTACACACATGCCGCCCATATAGTCTGTAAATGACGTATAATACCTAATGTAATGCTAATGTAATAGTGCATTGCTATGGAAATATTAGTTATACACTATGATTAGGGAATAATGACAAAAATATCTGTTAACGTGAAAATGCTCAAACAATGAGTGCTGATCAGAGGATCTCTGAAATGATGAGCAGGTTTGACCAGACATCAGTCCATTTGCTTATATTCAGCATACTGCTTTTGAGTCCAACAAATGCAAGTTTTTGCAACTTTTCAATCCATGGATGCTGAATATAAGCGAATGGATTGAAAAGTTCCAAAAACGTGCATTTGTTGGACTCCCAAGTAGTATGCTGAATATTCAGATACAGTGACTGTATTGTGATCTATATTCTTCTGTTCTGCACTAGTGTTTGTGTAGTTTATTTATAACTTAATATGAGGCTTTCAATTATGTTTGACTTAATAATTGTTTGGGTGTATTAGTGTAACACATTATTAAGAGAAGATCTGCATTATTTGAATTGGTTCAAATGGGCCATATTGCTTTACATATTGCTTTTTTTATCAGTAAGATATACTGGAGCTGCATGTAGGGAATATTAACAACAAATAAGCAAGGGCCGTTCATGTACTGACAGAATTATGAGTAGAGAAAGAAATCCACACTAAAATTAATTTAGCATACTGAAAATAAAAAATGTATAATACTACTAATGATTGCAGTTACATACTACTGTGTGCCACTTATTTTGTCATTGTGAGTACAATGTTTGAAGCTGTATCCATATTGGTCAAAATGTGTGGGTGTTTGGGGAGGGAATGTCCGCATGCTTTGCCATTATGCCTTGGGGGTGTCTGTGTGTGTGTGCGTGTGTGTGTGTGTGTGCTGTTTCCAAAATGTGGGTGAAATCTGACTTTAAGGGATGAGCAATGCATATCTGCAGGTGTGGTTTATGCGGCTAGATTATCTCTAGGGTCGTGTTCCAAATTCAGTGTTTTATCGTCTTTCTGTCTGCCTTTATATGTGTGTGTGTGTGTGTGTGTGTGGTTTGTGTGCTTTATGTGTGTGAGGAAGTTAGAAAGCCAAACAAATGACAAATTGAAAGGGAAAAATACCTCTAAAACCCAAGAAGCTTTTTGTGTGTTGTCTCAAATCAATCTTCCTCTCCCATGTTTTTGTTTTGTTCCCTCGATCAGAATATCCTTTTAGGCTGAGAAATGGGATTGTGTTAGCATAAAGAAAATGTTACCTGTGCACCACAGAAATTCTCTTTTTCAATTGTAGTACCATCCAGAAGCAGTAAAGCAAGTACAGCAATTGTATGCCTGAAACATAAGACTTGCACCAGTTAAATATGGGTTTTCAGATGGTGCACTAGTTGAATATGCTAGCCCACCAACACAGGGACCCAGGCTCCAGTTCTAGTGATTTTTCCTAGATGGGTCTTATGTCACATAAAGACACAATTTTCTTCCATCAGTACACAGTCTGTCCTACTGTGGATTGGAATTACAGATATTTAGGGGGTGCTCTTGTTACCAGCCTGATGAGCATCAACATCTTTTTTTTATCAAAATCATTATTGTGATTGATATCTGACTCTTAATTAAAAAAGGTGCCCACAAATGTAATATTTTCCTTAATAAATGAATGGCCTCATTGGTCTCATTTGCCTAATTGGGATTTCATCTCCTCTCAAAATAGTTGAATACTGTATCTGTTGGTGTTTTAGGTCATAGGGGTCTTGATTGTGTATTCTTACCTTACAGTTTTAAAATCCCAGGTTCAATCCTGACCCTGAGCTCCACCTCTGTTGAATTAGCATTTTTCTCCCTGTGTCTTTGTGGGTTTTTCTCCAGTTATCTTTCACATTCCAAATACATGCATTTAGGTTATAATTGGTGTCTCAGTTCCCCTTAGTGTGTGAGTGCATGTGTACCCTATGTATTGATGCTATCTCTAGGCTAGGTTCCTGCTTTGTGCTTCTTGCTAGACACTGGCTTCCCTGAGACCCTGACTAGTAATGCTTAAGGTCATATTTATGCAGAAAAATAGAAAACTCTCAATCACCACTGAACATATGTACATCTACCAATCCTTCAATCATTTTACCCAGCAAGCAGCGGTTAAAAATTGGCTAAATTGTATTTTCAAAGACTTGAGTTTATCAGCTGTATTCTGTGCTTCTTGTAAAATTGCCATTTATGTCTAATAGTGTTTGCTTTTTGTGAAATGCAATGCAGTAATTTATAATGCAGTAATATTTATTGAAATTCCTTTTATTTATAGGTCTAACAGTGGCAGAATCATGCATCTTATATTCTAGTTATATCACCTTATATTCTGAGCTTATTCTGAGTTTTACTGTCATATTTTTTGACAAATAGAGAATGACTGCAACACTGGATATTTATCTCCAAAATTTGTTTGCAGGTAGTCCCTGATTTACAACTGGATATACGTTCTAACAAAATATCATACGTTGAATTTGTCTTAACACCAAGGAGTTTAATATATACTGGATATATTGTAACATGGCATACACTTAAACATGCATAAAACACTTATATTAACCTACATTTGGGCAAAATCATTAACATAAAGCTGTGGTCATATTAAAGTATTGAATATCTCATGTAGTGTATTAAAAATTAAAAACAAAAAATTCTCATTGTCACGTATTACAAAAATATTGTAAGTTGGATTGTCATAAAATGGGGACAATCTGTACCTGTACACACAGAGGTTATGACTAGACTAACCACTCTTAGTCTGTCCGACTGTTTCTTTCCTTTTTTCACATAAATTAGACTAGGCTCCATAGTGGGCTTGCATTTATAAAGGCATCATGTCCTGGCAGTTTAAGCTGAGGCTTAATTAAAGGTGCCTTAAGCCTTTTTCATAGCAATTAAGACAATGGTATGCTCTTCTTACAATGTTTGGTCTATCTGTGCACCTGCAACCTCAGAAATATGTTGACTAGTAAAACATTCAAATGAACAATGATGCAGGCCAAAGGCAGTCAGGAAGGAGCATCAGAGTGACACTAACTGTTCATCTTAGCAATTATAAAATCCCTGCGTTAAACTGAAGCTACTCCTACAGTTAATCACTACAAAATCACCAGCATTTGCTTCTCGACCCACAGAATCTATCTTTAATGTTTGTAGCTGTCTGGAGTTTGACTGCAGACATTTCATCTTATGCCATTTTTTACGAGTTAATTTACAAAATATATGGATCAGTGCACAACACACATCACCATCTCTAAACATATTTCTTTATTTATGCTGCATTCTGTATGCACAAATAAACACTTTTAATTTTTTTATATGTATTTAAATGCCGTTCATGAAACACATTTCTTGTATTTAGTATTTTTGCTAGACTTATAGACTGTAATACGGTGTATACCCATATTTCAGCTCTATTAAATTAATAAATTACAACAGATATGTATAATGCTATACAGGCACTCTTGATATGTTGATGGTTCAGTTATTTTGACTTGGGGATACGATTATATACATAAAATCAAAGCCTGTTGTGTTTTGTTGCTGTTTGTTTATTGAATAATTAAAAAGTAATATAGTAAATGCATTCTGTTTAAATGTGCAGTACACTGTCCACTTGTATGGCATGTATGTATGACCTTTAACAAAAAAATATTTAGTGTCAAATAGGAGCCGTCAATGTAATAGACTCAAATATTATTTTAGAAAACACTATGTCATGTATACAACCAATACCAAATAAAAAAAATGTCTTTCAAAAGACATTCAAATTTAAATGTGTATTATTCCTGTACTACAGATTGTGCCTTGGTCTGATTGTTGCTTTCCATTATGTCGCAGTAAATCTTGTACAATTTTCTTATAATTATCATTATCATTGTAACTTTTTGATGTAAAATGACATGCAAAGACAACTTTTATTTAATTACTGAAAATGCACTAAATAAAAGGTTGAAAGTGAATTATCTGAACATTCCCTGATCTTAAAAGTGCGCCACCGACAATTTTCCAGCCCTTGTAATGCCTCTGCCACACAATTGGAATGAATGTAAAAATTTTGGCATAGGACGTCTTGAAGCTGGTTAAACACAGGAAGCTGTGGCAACAGCACTTGGAACATCTCAAAGTGTGATTAGCAGACTGTAGAATCACTTTCAAGAAGCTGGAACAGTAAGAAGGAAACTAGAGCAGGGTCGCCAATCTGCCACAACAGTGAGAGAGATGGTCGCTACTTGACCTTATTGGTAAGTAGGCGTAGCAATGCAACAGAAATGCAGGGACAGTTTCTTACTGCCACGGGACGACAGATATGCAGCCAGACCACAAGAAATCGGCTCCATCGTGTTGGACTGCATGCTGACCAATGGTTTGCATTCTGTTATCTGCTGAACACTGGGCTGAGGTGCATCATCATTGGGCCTGTGATGAGTAGTGTCTCTGATGAGTCATGATTCAGCCTGACAATCACTGTGTCCTGATCTGGTGTGAATGAGGAACATGGGAGATTCTACTTTCATGAACGGACTTCTTCGGGGGTGTCAGAATTATGGTTAGGACTGGCATTAGCGTTAGTGGTCATGTTGTCAGAAATGGATACCAAAATAAGGTCCTGCACTGTATAGTGATGTCCTATGCTGGCCATCCTTTCATGGATGATAATGCAAAGCCCCAACGTGTACATCTTGTCAGCAACATCCTTCCTAAAACAGGAATCGAGGCAGGCCTTCCTTTTCTCCAGATCTGAATCCCATTGAACATGCTTGGGATGTACTGGGAAGGCATCTGGTAAACCGTCCAATGCCTCACAACAACACTTTTTGAGCTGGAAGTTGCCCTGGAGCAAGAGTGAAAGAAAATCCCACAAGAACTGCTGGACAATCTGATCCTGTCCATCTCTCATCACTGTCAGTTTGTTTTGGGAGTCTTGGGTGACCATACACCCTACTGACCAGTTAATATGGTGCACTCTCGTCCAGTTTAAAACACTTCTGTTCATTCCCATAAATATGTCACTTGATACTCAAGCACGATAATTGAGTTTGCCTTTTCATTTGCTTTTTTAAATGCTTCTTTTTTAATCGATACACATTCTTTTTTTAAATATCCCATAATTTTTGGAGCAGTGTATATGAAAAAACATAACGGGACACCTACACAAGACACTTAGAAAAGCTTTTAAAACATCCTGTTCTAAATTAAAACAAATCCAGTGGTGGCATGCTATATATCACTCCACTCGACCGTTGGCATTGATGATGTAAGCCTGCTCGTCCATTCCAAGAAGCTTCTGCTGCTCTGTTTTTGTGCTGATGTTAATGCCAGAGGAAACTTGGAACTGCAGTTATTGAGTCAGCAAAGCGTTGGAGATTTATCACTCAGTGACATGATCTGCCACTTCGTGACTGAGTTGTTGTGATTCCTAAATGCTTCTGTCTTTTAGTTATATCATGCTTATTTGATCATGGAATATGTAGAAGAGAAAAAATCTCATATACTGGCTTTTCACAATGGTGGCATCCTATTACAGTGCAACACTCAAACTCAGCAAGCTCTTTAGAAGAACCTAGTCTTTCTCAAATGTTTGAAACAGGTAAACTGCATGGTTAGGTACTTGATATTATACATATGGAAAATGGGGCTGAATGAAGCACCAACATTCAGTGGTTTAGGGCTGCGTGCCAGTACATTTGTTCATATAGTGCAATGAACAATATTAATAAAATGCATAAACATTTGGTGGAAGAATGTATTGCACTTTGGAGAAATGGAAAATGACAGAATGTTCCATAACACAAGTCACAGACTTTCGAGGCGAAACTGTGTGACTAGATGAAGAGTGAGAGATTCAGTGATGATAGATGGAGGTGGTGAAAAGTTCTAATTACTAAAGCTACTAAACTGATTGCCTGCAGTTTTTGAAGACGCTTACAACCCTCTGCTTTATGGTTAAACCATAAGAAAATGGACCTTGATGCTTATTTTCAAACATAAAATCATTTGCGTGAATGCTCTAAATATAGTTTGAATTATTTAAAGCTAAACTTTCAAACAGTGAAATGCTTCGCCTTGTTGTTAATTTTGCTATATTAGTGCTAAATACAGAATAATACAAAGCTGATTTTTTGTTCGTGGTGACTTTTATTGAGACATTAAGAACTGTAAATGTTTTGCTGTTTTTCAGCAGAGTATAACCTGTATGCATATTTTTGCACTCTATCATTTAACATAAATGAGTCATATATCTAAAATGTGTTATATAGTATATAAAATATAAGTTTCTAAGTTATAAAATAATTGTTGCTAATATGCCTCTATTGGTTAAAAATGTGCTCTCAGCTGTTCATTTCACTATTAGCCTTTTTTGTTATCATGGTTAAAAAGAGACACGTAATTTTGCAATTTGCAGTGTGCTAAAAGAACACAATAAGTGGTCAAGTAAAAGGCCAAACAAATACTCATGCCCCATAATGGACAGTTTACATTTTTAGTGGTAAGTAAATGTGCCTGTAGTTACTGTGTTTGCATGTCGTGTTATTCTGGGGGTGTTCAATCTCCCTCTTGTACCAGTATGAGTCTGGAGGTGTTCAATAAGTGCATGAGTGTGATGGCTGATGGTAGGTGATTGCCCGACTAGCTGCATGGGGGCACTTTGAGTGGTTTGTCATCTGCTACAGTCTAGACTAAAGGCCACATTAGTCACTGATGTACTGTACAGTGAGTGGGCGAACAGCAGAAAGCCCTGCCACCAAAAAAAAAAAACATGAAATGAGGACTTTCTATCAAATGATTAAATGAGCCCACAGTCTATATGTGGTTTCTACCAATGATGTTCCCTGAAGAAATAATTTGTCCAAAATCAATATTAAGACACTTTGTGTGATAGTGGAGATTGGAAAATTGATCAAGGCTTAGATGTTCCTTCCTCTTCTCCATGTAAGCAGCTTATAATGGTATCATTTAACTTGTGGCTGTTTCATGTTTTTAAAGACAATGTGACATTCATCGACTATTTTATTCTATATTTCAATAACATCTGTTGTTATTTACTTAATATTACTGATATTTCAAACTTAAAATTGAAATAATCATCTAGGCCACTTAAGTGCGTTAATATTTATTTAGTTTAATTTGGGATTTGTAAGATACTATACTATACTATAATATAATATAATATAGTATTATATAATATCATATAATATAATATAGTAAAGCTGCTTTGACAAAATGCTCCATTGTAAAAAGTGCCATATAAATAAATCTGACCTGACATCAGAAGGGACCTGATGCCTGGTTATGTTGTGAATCAATATCAATTGCTATGTTTTTGCATTATTTTTTAAACAACTTTAAGAACAATGTACATTTAAGAACCCACAAAAGCCTTGATAGTCTCAAAAAAAGACTATTGAAAGTGGTTTATGTAATTATTTGCTGACGCTGCATCTGCATCTGTGCTGCCAAACGAGAACTGAACCACCAATTCACATACATTTTCTCAGTAATATACCACAGTCGTATTGTCATTACTAAATTTGTGGGTTTTTTTCAGTTCAATTAAGTTCAATTCAAATTTATTTATATAGCACTTTTTACAGTGGAGCATTGTCTCAAAGCAGCTTTACAATCTTATGTTATCGTAATAGGCCAGTCCCAAATTGAGCAAGCATGGGGCGACAGTGACAATTCACACGATGGTTTCACATGAATTTAATGATTTTCACTCTGGAATGAATTAAACACTAGATTCATTTATGCTCAAAATTTAACTAAGGACTAAGGTTATCAAAATACATATTATTTTTTTAATTACTTATGATACATATTTATGATACATGTTTCATAAATCTGTGTGCCTATAAGTTCTGCAAAAGAAAACATGGAATATTTTATACATAAGCAATGTTTTTATTAGCTAGCTGAAGCAATTTCTCAACATTGCCCTCTTAAAATCTCAGCTATAACAGGTTAAACTGATATTTTTTTTATTTAATAAATCTCTAACCATATACCAATGCAAAAACAGTTGCAAATACAACATCTGTGACAAGTGAGAGCTACCTTACTAGCAGTTAGATAGCCAGCCTAGCTAATCACCTGACCAAATATGTAGCCAAATATGTAGCATAATAATGTGAAAAGTGTTATTTCAAAAGTCTTAAACTATCTGCTTTTTTCTGTAAATGTAAATACATTTGACAGCATTGGCTGCATATCAAATATGCAAATCAAAAATTAGGTTCTGACATCGTGGTCATATCTATCTGTGACAAATGTGTGCTATATGTTAACCAGTTACATGAGTTTATTGTGTTGTTCTTTGTTACTCTCTTTCTGAGTTTTATGGTTTAAAGGCAGACATTACATAGGCAGACATTATATGTTCCTTAAAACGTGGTGAAATTGTGTGTTTTTACCATATGCTTCTACTAAATTATGGAAACATAATTATGCTACATTTTGTTGCCATGCAGAGTAGAACTCAATGACTGTCTCAATTTAAAAACATTCTGGCAGTGAGTCAAGTGGGCCCTCAAATCATGCCTTGACAATTAAATTAGCTCACAGTGTTGGATTCCTGGCTGTCGGGTGTAATAAGCTAATTCAGAGGCAAGGAGAATAAGATGTCGTTTGAGTCACAGTGATTAGTGCCGTATGAAGAGATGTGTCTCAGGGGTTACATGCAAGCACATAGGAGTAGAACGATATTATGTCCTCCTAATTTATTTAAAAAAACATACCGTCACTGTCAAATCCTCATGGAGATCTTACAAGGAGCAGTTGATATTGATTGTTGTTTAATGGCCTGATACATTTAGACGCAACAGTCTCAAGAGTTATTATATTATTTGCTTCTAGTCTGGAAATTAGAGCTGAATTATAACATTATGAGCCCTGTAGCTACTGCAAACCTTTATCAGTGCTAACAGATTAGCTAATATTAACTATTAGCCCGTACATCTACAGTACACGTAATCACTCGTTACTGAAATAAAATAATGAAAGTAAATGTAATATACACTTGTGCAAATTTGTGTGCAAATTAAATTGCCCACTTTCTCGTTTAAATGCAAGTATATAACTGTGACCAGTTGGATAAATATTCTGCCTGAAGAAGAATGGAAACTCCTGGTGATTGTGAGCACACTGTTGTTAGGGAGTACATTTTTTAGATCGGTAGTACCTGTTAAAATAACGATCACATGAATGCCATCACCCAGGGTTTCCTCGTGGAGCAATGCCCATGTTATGTTATTTCTGACCGGTGTATATTCACATCAGAATTGTCGGCTTCTTTGACAGAGATGGATAGAATATTAATTATAGATAAGTTAGTGTTATAAATGCTTAATTAGCTAAAGTCTATAGTAAAAATAATATTCAGCTCTTGAGGTTCCATGGTAAGGACATCTGTTCGAAACCGCAGGTTCTGAGTCTAGGATTTTCCTCTGCTTGTGACTTATGACAAACGTTCATAGTTTGACCAAAAAATTTACAGTTCTTTGATAGCACTTTGATCGTTTTTAAAGAGGATTGAATCCACAAGGATTCAATTTTGTTTAGGTCAGAGGACTGGATATTACATGACACAGAAGTGCCCTCCGTAGTTCATCCTCCAGGCTTTCAGTTTGGTTAGGTCATTCTGTGGTTATTCAGATATGGTTGTGGGGATTTGGGTGTGTGTTGAGCCATTTGGTGTTCCTTGGTCATTGCTCTAGCCACGTTAAGCATTGTTCACATTAAGAATTGTAGACTCTCACAGATAATGCAGAATTTGTGCTAAGAAACTGCAGTCAGTTTGAACTCTACTCTGCTGAAGCTCAGTGTCATGCTGATACCTATTGCAATGTTGAAGGTGCAATCCCTTTACAACAGATCAACTAAATACACATACAGCATGTAGCTTTTTCATTTTCCTCACAAAGCGGAGTCAAACTTTCAAACACTTTCTTCATCCACCACTAATGCTATGCTCATGATCATGTATTTAAAGCATAAAATATCTTAGTAGGAGCCGGAATTCTATTATTTTAAGAGAGAGAGAGAAATCCCTGAAACAAAAACTAATACATTACAAATAAATCTTTACAATACTTACACGTGACGTTGAGTAAAATAGAGAGATCTGGTGTTCTTCTGGCACAAACTTTATTGTGGAGGATCATATAACTGCTACCTGACTGAACATAGCTAATGTGCCTCATTCATTAAACTGAGGGTCAGAGGATATGTATTATCTACAAATACTGGTAGGTGAAAAGTCACAGCAGTCCATTGTAATTAACTAGTTTGGAAACTGATCGCTGACCACAGAACTCTGATGACCTGTCATATGTGACCTGTCTCTACTATCTGCCAGTTTGATTCTTCTCACACTGTCTGCAAAATGATGTTAGAAATGCATAGAGGGATATTTCAAACAGAGCTCCTCACAAGGATAGTGACTCAGAAATTACTTGTAAATCATGAATCCTCATTAAGATGTAAAGTTTCTTTTTCTGTCAACTGTGATGATACACTTTGTTTTTCTTGGGGCTTTGTTTATGAAAAATTATTATTTCCATGTGTTTTATTTTAACCTCTTTCATGCTTTGATGGATCTGTCCCACAGAAATGAGTCTGTCTGTTTTTAATGATATGCAATGTTGTGTACCTTTTTGTCCTTATTCATTTGATCTGTTTCATGTACCATATACATGTGGCTGGTACCCATAGATAAATTGGCTTGAGTCCATATGTTGCTATGTTATCTAAGAAGCTGAGCATTGGTGAAGTGTTAGATCATTAACATAAAATATAGATGTAGTCCTTACCTGTGGGTGTAGCAACAAAGTAAGCATTTATAATATGGTGGACAGTGCCCACATTATTGCACAGACTTGCATCACAAAAACACACAGTGTGTTGCCACTATGTACCATGGTAGGCACAGAAGTCAGCAATTTACCCATAGTGCTTTTTAATGATGTTAGTTTGAGAGTTCACAGTTGTTGACACATTGTACTCGTGCACGCTGCCTAAAGACCATCTCATCAATGTCCTTTTACCATAACAACCAAGGAAAATAAAAGAAAATAAAAATGTCGGGAAACAGCTGGTATCCTCAACATCTAAGATGGAATGCTGCCGATCCAGTGGAGGTGGGACTTCCTGGAAAGGAAAACTGTACTTTCCTAAGAAAAACAAAACAGTCAAAAGATTTGACTCAGGATACTGAGGTTAACGATGGGGTTAATTATAGGTGTAGATATAGCATTAATTGTGATCAAAAATGATCATAATGCCATTAAAGGTCCCCACAATGATAAAGTTTCAGAGTTGAGGTGCAAAAATCTAGAAATACTTGGCCACCAAAGCCTTGGAGGCTGGATGTAAAATATGGTTTGTATGGAAGAAGAAGGCCAGTTAGGTAAAAAGAAGCTAACTTGATAAGTAGAATAATTAAAAATTTGACAGGAAACGAGTAATGTTGATACCTGTCCTATTTTAAGTAGTACTGCTTTGTTTGTCCCCACACTACCTGTATATTCTCTCACCTATATCTATATAAACTGGTTCACAATCACTCGTACAGTCTCAGTTTCATTAATAAATGCATTTTTCCTTCCTTTCAAACAAATCAGTTGTGTCAATCACACATCAATCACTTGTATTTTCAGTAGTATCACTGGCTCATTAACTTATAGTCATCCTTTATATTTATTTTACTACAGTAGCATTAATAGACTATGTGACTATGGTATTGTCAACATCCATTTCTGTCAGCAAATTGTTTTATAGAATGTAATGCAGTCATTAAATGACGTATATATGTTTCATCTGACAGATCTTCCATACTGTTCATAATACTGTCTATCAATGCATTTTTGGCTTCCGTCAAACAAAAGTAGAAGGTCCATACCACCCTCTTACAGTGTTACAGCATTCCCTTACTCAGGGACATACACATTACTGTATTTTCTGTTATTATTATGCATTTCCATAAATTGAAACTGTGGTTGCAAACTGTTTACATGTTAACATTCTGTGTTACAGAACGTAATAGCATCTTTAAACGGTAAACGGTGCAAACCTGTTTAATAACATAATTAAATGGCCAATGAGTGTCAGGACTTTATATCAACAAAACAAGCCTGTGTATCAGCCAAAAAGGTTTGAAATATAATTCACTCAAACATGCTAATTAAATTGTACTGAATATGTTATCATACTATAGCACCCCTAGAATCAAAAGGAGCTGGATCAGGAGAAATAAATCCAGTAATCAAATCCATTTCGCGCTCTAAAGACAGAACAACATTATTAATTGCAGATTTATTGTTCAGCTCCTGCCTTCTCATAGATGTTGAAATGGGGCTGATTAAGTGCGTACGTCACAAAGATATTTTTGGCACATCGTGATTATTGCTTGACAATCCCGAGCCAGACAATTTCACAGCAAATAATTAGCTGCATTCACACATTTGTTTAATGTTCTCTGTTTTAACAGATACTATAGCCATAGGACTGGTCTTGAATTAAATATATATAGAATAACTGAAAAATTAACTAAATTGACCAGCTTTTGATGCTGGTACTATATATACTGGTACAAAAATATACAAAAGAATACAATAATGCATATATTTATATATTATTGTATTCTTTTCTAACTACGGGCAGGCTTGGTGGGTAGCACCGCTGCCTCACAGCAAGAAAGTTCAGTCACAGGGTGGAGTGGCCTGGGTCCTTTCATGTGTGGAGTCTGCATGTCCTCCCCGTGTCTGCGTGGGTTTACTCTGAGTACTCTGGTTTCATCCCACAGTCCAAATGCATGCATGTTAGGTGAATTAGGGTCTCTAAAGTAGCCCTTAGTGTGTGACTGTGTATCTGTGTGCCCTATGATGGATTGGCGCCTCGTCTAGGGTTGTTCCTGCTCTTACGCCCAGAGTTGCCAGGTGGGCACCGGCTGGCCCTCGACCACGTATAAGTACAATATACAAATTGTATTTTTTTTATTTAGGTAGGTATGAGTCATTGTATAGAGTTAATGTTGTGGGCAGAAATAACTTTTTGTATCGGTTCTTAAATAATAATATAAAGAAGCTCCTGTACAGTACAGCCTAAGGTTAGACTGTGTAGTAAAATGCATAGTTTATGCTAAACTGCTATAGCCACGCATATCTTCACCAACAGGAAAGCTACAGAAATTTTAATTACCCTACCACTATTTGCAAACAGTGGTAAACAGAAAAAGCATCTGTGAGTGCATAGCATGTTAATCCTTGAGGCGACAATAGCAGGGATTACATCATGTTCTACTCATGCCACCCATGAGGCTACAATTCTCAAAGAGAAAATGGTTAGAAGATTACAAAACATTGCCTGTTGTGGAACCTTGATTTTTGCTACAGCAGTGCTGGGGTCAGAAAGTGGGATAAATCACATGAAATGTAATATATGTTTATGGTTCTGCCTTGTGACACCAGTCAAAGTATGAGAGGGTAAGAGTGGCACTTTATTTACTGCTAGGAAAAAAGAAATGCATTTAAGTATGTATGATTGTTCTCCATTTTTATCTGGTTGAGCATATCAACATTAAATTGGACAATGGAACCTTAACTGGATGCAAGTCTAAAATGTTCAACACTACAAGCTAGCTTATTCACATGGAAGAAATTGATACATGGTACTAATTAAAATGCATTTTTTACTAATTACATTGACTATACTGCTTGTAATAAGCCATTTCTGATTTAATTTGATTTCTACCACAGATTTTTTGCAAAACAGTCCAAAAAAAAAAAAAAGCCCAGACCACTAGTTTTGTAGTTTTGTAAGTCTTTTTTTTCTTAATTTTAATGCATTGTTTTTTCAACACAACAATTTTAAGGATATTTGAAACAAATCTTTTGATCATTTTAGATAGGATTTGGTATGTTCCCCCTTTTGACATAATGACATTGTGCACCTGAGTTGACATGGCTTGAAAAGTTTGTGATCCACGTTATTCCAGCATGCTTTCACAATATTCCAAAGTTCATCTTGTGATCACATTCAAAATCATATATCTGCCAAGTACAATAAGTACAAGGATTTACATATATATATATATATATATATATATATATATATATATATAAAATA
>JAVSBV010000079.1:3342465-3362537 GCA_033117975.1 Parotocinclus spilosoma | reverse complement strand
TCTGTGATGTTTTTAGTTAATCTGGAGACTGTATTAAATAAAAATCTAGGATTATTCTTATTATTCTCTATGATTGAGGATAAATACACAGATTTAGCTTTGGTAAGGGCCTGTTTATACTCTGCCATGCTATCCCTCCATGCCATATAAAATACCTCCAGGTTACTACATCGCCACTTGCGTTCTAAACTACGAGCTTTTTGCTGGGACATGGACAGGATCACATTGTCCAGCAGTTTTTGTGGGATATTCTTCGTATTCATTTTGAAATATCTCTTCATAAAGCATCCCCAAAACTTTCAAACTAGAATTCTGGTAACTCTGTAATACTCTTTTCCACTGACCTTCATTCCAGTCTTGGTGAGCTCTCCCATTTGTGCCTGTTCCCCTTCTAAAAGAGTGGTTTCTTGGATGCTATACTTCCTAAAAGACCATTCCTAGTCAAGCTTTTTCAGACTGTAGAAGGGTCAACTTAGGATTCTGATGAAGCTGCCAGATGCTGCTATTGTTTAAATGTAAGAGACGGCCATACTGAATATATTTTATGCAGTTTTTAATACTGCATACACATTTCCTGTATTTTCTGGTTGTATTCTAGTAAAAAGACTAATACTTGTATATTGTAATTAGTCTTATTGTACCATTGTTAAAACTATGAAATATCTAATATAATGATGGCCTAAGACTTTTTGTATAGACATACGTTTATTTAAATGAATGCTTCTCCTTGAGTCCTTAACTGGAGAGAACCTTGGTAGAGGTTATTTCAGTTGTCTAGCAGATTTCAGGCATTCTTTATCCTCAGGCAAAGACACTCAAAAGAGCAATATTGATTTTTTTTGTGGTCCATGTACAATTTCAGAGCTCTGTTTCTTCCTGCTTTCTCTCTTTAGTCCTTTGTTAAGGACTACATGATTCCTATTGCTAGACTTCTGCTTGGCCTAGATACTACCCCTGGCTCTGGTTACCTTTGTGTAGTAAGTATGAACAAACACACAAATACAAACACACAGACCTTACTAGATTATTGTACAGTGTATATGATCCATACCTGGAATGTGCAATTCACACAAGCTTTCGGTTTGGTAACAGATGAAGGTAACAGAGGAAGATCTGTGGATCCGGACTTATGGACGGCTTTTTCAGAAGCTCTGCTCTTCCAGTGCAGAAATCCCTATTGGCCTGTACCGGACAGAATCTCATATGTTCTCTTCATCAGAGGTATGCATGGTTTGTCACAGTATCTGTAAATCTGTGAACATATGTTATACAAACTATTAAATACACTGACCAGTACACCTGCTTGTATCTACACTCATTTTATCAGCTCCACAGGCGTCAGTCACACAATAGCTCTAGCTCAGAATCAATCTCAGCTTTCCTAAAGTTTATTTCTGAACATAAGCCACCGTCTATCCTAAGAAAGTTGAGGATAGCAGCCAAACAAAAGGGAAAACATAGTGGTAGTATGTTAGGTAGTATGTAATAGTGGTAACTATAAATAATGAATGATAAGTTAAATAATATATTTTTTTAAATTATTGACTGTGTAAAATGAGAGACTTTGTTTCCAGCATAACAACTTGTCACTGGGATTAAAAACATAACTATTTTGCTATTTTTAGTTTTATTAGTTTATATCAGCATCGGCCATTAAAAACCTATAATGCATTATAAATTCATGCATATGCATATGCATTATACATTATAAATTTTAATTCAATTGACATTATTACACCAATAATATGTCATCCCCTTATTCCTACGGTTGTGCTTATATTCAAGCTACGATCGTCTCATTCCCAAATCAGAAACAGGTACATCTGTTAGACTGACAAACCCATGTGTGGGATGATGCGTCAACAGAGACAGATGGTGTAACTATATGATCACAGTAAATCATGACTACAATAAAACCAGCATGCAGTACTCCAGTTTCATTCCTCATAATTCACACTTTGTACTGGGGCAGCTGCTTTATGAATAGATCCTGGTTAAGACCTATGAGTTCATATGACTTTATGATTATATTTACTTGAGCAGTCTCAGGTGTCAGTAGACATGGAGGAGTGTGAGGATCGGCGGGAATCCTGGAAAGAGAAAACAGCTCACAGGAATTCAACAGGCAGTGACCAATCAGAGCATCCGCTGCTAAGGAAGAAAAGCATGCAGTGGGCACGGCGGCTGAGCAGGAAGAGCACAAAGCCACCGAGTCGCGCTGAACGCATCAATCAGCAGCGTCTCAACCTTTACAGACGCTCTGAGAGACAGGAGCTTTCTGAACTTGTGAAGAACCGTATGAAGCACCTGGGCTTGCCCACCATTGGCTACGGTGAGTAGACAGTAATTATATGAAATGTGTTCTGTTTACCTGGACAGTAGGTCTGTCTTTATGTCTCATATTTTTGATGGATAGTTTAGCATTTTACTGTACTGAATTCATTTTTCAAATTCAATTGCAATAGGAGGTTTGCTGAGCGTGTGCATTATAGGTACAGACAATCAGTCAGTTTGCTACATCATTAATTAGGAAAAATCATTAATTCAGGCAGATTAAAACTATTAAAACTATATAAACAATTATGCCCTTGGTAACTGTTGGTCTTTCAAAGAGGGGAAGATCATTGTCAACTTACATCATAAAATCTGTCTGTTTATCTCTACGAAAATTCTGCCCTTCATTCCTATTTAAGGAAATGGTCTTTCCCACGGAGTTGACCAGTGTTCTATCAATGACCAGCAGAGCTAGGCTGATTAGATGCCTTTGGCTTATTGTGTTGCGGGTGTAAGAATTAAGAAATGGACTTTTTTTTAGAATGTTGGAATAATGCCCCACACGTTTATCGATCAGTGATGTCATGTTATAGCATATTTACTCTGACATTAATAATAAAATTTAAAAAAAAAACAATTCTGAGCTTTTATACCTCGAAAGTCTATAGTGGCTATTTGGATCATATCCAATGAAAGTCAATCTCTGTTTATCTCTTACACCCTGTAAAAACTTCACGTTTATCAAATAAAGCGACAGAATAAAAAGACATTCTAAAAATAGCCAACTGACTTTGTGAGGATCAAAGGAAGTAAAGGTTATGCAACTTGTACTAGAGAGTGTTAGATAGAATTAATGTACCTTTTATTATTGACTACAACAATAGTGCCACATTCACAAAACATGTTAAATATTAAATATACCTGACTGTATAAGCATATGAGATAAAGCTACAAAGCAGGTACAGCTAAATGGTTATCATACTGTGGAATACTAACCGGCCAAAATATTTGTCGCCTGTAACTGTAACATACTGAATAGTTCCCCCTTTATGCCACAATTCTGACAAAAATTATCTGTACACCGGAATTTTGGACTCTGCTGGTAAACCTGTATGACCCGTATGATGACATTTAGCACTTCATCGTTTACACTATGACCCATTTTCCACACATTGAATGAGACATTCACACCACTGTACCACCTCTTCTCAGTATATAAATTCAGCTGCATACACTGCAGGTATTTATAACATCAACATGCTCATACAACGCCATCTGCATAAGCCTGATGTCACTTCCTTCTTAAATACACAAGGTGACTAATTTGTTTGTCTGGGAATTATATAGAATGAGTATAATTAACACTGTATATAATAAATATTCATTGCTATATTATATCTTACTTTCACATGCCCTCTCATTACTCTTATGCCACTAACTACATCGTAAAAACATGGGGTAATAACGTAATGTATCATGTGGGTTTTACACAAATCATTGTTATAAAAAATAGAATCTATTTTATTGTCCATGTTCTTACTGTCTTTGTGGCTTTTCTTTCTTTGGATGTCTTTACTGCATCAATCATGCAATTGATGCATTTCTTTATTTTACCTTAAAACTAATGAAATTACTCTTTATCATCTGATCTGTTTATTTAATATAACACTGTCTTTACAGTTTCCAGAATAAACAATCTAATTCTTGATTTAATTTTCTTGTGCTTCTTCTCTAACCTTGCTTGATACCTGCTATTATTTTCTCTTTTTGCTCTACTCTCCCTGTGCTGTAGAGGACGTAGCTAATTTAACTGCAAGTGATGTGATGAACCGAGTAAACCTAGGATATTTGCAAGGTAACCATAAAAAATGTCACTGTATATGTCAAGCTGAAAACCACTCCATTAATTCCATTCTTTCAGGTCATTATGTACACTGTCCACAAAAATAAGGGGGTATTTCACTATGGGATATTTCATGTAGAAATAGCCCCTCATTTTTGTGTGCAGGTTATTAAAGCTGCATAATGTAGTCTAATTTAGATAGCAATTTTAGTATCTTATTGTTTAACGAGGCATGTCCACTTTTTTTCGATAGAACATTTTATCATGACAAAAACATTAACATATATTGAATTACTATGGGTATATTAAATATACGTTAATTAAGTTGCCTTTCAAAGCTAGGGTTTTTATCTTAAACCTGTTTTTGCTTTGGCTGATAATAAGATCAGTCCTCAGGATAATAAGAATATGATATGTGCTGCAGGATTCAGTGCTTTTTCATACTAAGTGTCCAAATCTTAGTATGATATTGTCTTATTAAATATGATATTGAAAAAGGGTGGAATGTCTCATGAAGTTTGTTAGGAATTCATGATGTTAAACCGATGTAGCATACCAAATCTAAAAACATACACCAAATAGCATACACAACCAAATTAAATTAAAGTATCCTTGAACCTAAGAACATAATATTAAGTAGTTCACACTATGATTACATGGATTGGTCTTTGAGATTGATTTGTTGACACAATACAAATTTACATTGCTGTTCACAAATTCAAAATGTATTGATTGAGGAGAAAAAAACTGAAATACTTAATTATCATTAAAAGGCACAGGCCATCAAAACCAGTCATTCTGAAAAGGGCTTTTTTAGTAATAAGGATGTCTTTACCGTGTCACAGACATTTTATTTAAGGCCCAGGGACTGTGTTAACTTGTGGAAAGTTTTATAATGTACTCGCTACCTTTAAAGTGCTACAGGACTACTGATCATAAGGTTGAGGGATCAAGTCTCAGCTCTGCTAGGCTACTGTTGGGTCCTTAACCCAGGACTGCTTAGATTCTACCTCATGAAGTTGTATCAATTGTAAGTCACTGAGGATAAGGGCATGTGCTAAATGCTGTAAGTAACAATGTAAGTTTCATGCACATTGTGAGTAATTTAAGATTAGAGAGTCTGCCAAATGCCAGGAATGTCCAGGTCACGATGTAACAGTAGAACAGATACTTGCGGATGAAAACAAAGTGGGAGGTTTTAGTCATAATTGCTAGAGCAGGAATCGTAATCAGAAGTCAAACCGAGGTCAGAATCGAGGCACGAGTTACAGGCATAGAGAACCCAAGGGACAGGCAATAAGAAAAATTATGGAACAAGGTCAAAACATGAAAAAGGCAGAAACAAGAAAACCGCTCAGTATGCACACTGAGAAAAGCTGGCAATAGTCTGCATGGGCCGGTAGGACAACGACTCATTTATTCAAATATTAACTACCATATTTATGCTACATTTTAATAAACACAATACTATATCATGCTTTAAAATTATGTAACTGTTTACTACAGTTATATAATTAATAAGAATAGAATTACAGTTACAGTCAGTAATCAGTCTGACTCTTCACAAAGTATCATAATCTAGGAAAGATTTATGTAGGAGACACATTTCTTCCCTGTACTCACATCACATGCATTCACAACATATGTCTGGAAAATAGATTGGGAAACACTGATATCGGTGTTATAGGCCCATATAAGCTCGGATACTGAGGAACAGATAATTAATATGCCTATTTTAAATGTTCAGGGGATACTTTAAAGTTTGTTCCTGTATGCTGAGATGTCAGTTCTTATGCACCGTCTGGTTATTACAAAGCATTTACTGTCTAAATGTTTCTTTCACCACATACATGAACTTGTTCTGAAACCAGAATCTCAGACTGCTCATAATAATAATCTATGTGACTTACTGTGAAGACCTCAATTCAGTGTTTCTGTTGGCCATAACTTCCCTCTTAGAATAGTGATATAGTTGTTTTTTTCTCCTCTGTATGGTACTAGCTGAGGAAAGTACCTACATGACAGAGGGTACAGCAGGTATACACCTAGTTATAGGCACCTGACGATGATGAGGAGGATGAAATGTTGATGGGCCTTGATTTAAGGATGTTTGACCAGAGTGTAATTGAAAGCATTTTGTGTGTGTTGGGAGATCATGCCAAATTATCCTAATTTAAGGATGCTTCTCAATTCTTTAAGTGCATTCATTTCTTTATGTTTTTGCTTTTCACCTTCATGTCTTTAGAAGATAGAGCCAAGACAAAAGATAGCAAAGCTGGGAAAGGATCCAAGGACAAAGGAGTCAGTTCCATAAACTTGAAAAATTTGATTGCTCACTGACTGTTACAAACGGTGTCATTTACAAACAAAAGAAATCAATCAAATCTGAGTGTATTAATCTACATGAGTGTAACAGAGCCACGCCAAGTCAGTTTTTATTGTTGACAGACATACACAATGCACATTGTGTTTGTATTGTTGGTACCAGGCCTGTCAACAGACCCACTGGGTAAAAAAATTTACATTTTGCCATATCCCACTAAAATCACGGTGATGAAAAGCCAGTCTGAATTGCTAAGCAGAACTACAGGGAACACCTGCATCTTTGCAGAAGCTTGAGGGACTAATGCTATCAGTCAGAACCAGTTTCTTTCAGATTTTCACATAGATTAATGGACATCTACAGTTTTTTAAAAGAAAGTCAAAGTAATGATAGTTCATAACTATATGTTTTGGGTAGCCATTCATAACAATATAAAATAAAATAAAAAAGTATTAATTAAAACTAAAAATACTCGTGTTCATTTGTTCTTAACTTCTTATCCATGGAAATGTAACAATCTAAGGATATCTACTGTTTCCTAATACAATTGAATGCATTTACTATGCCCCTATGACTTATTGGCAAGCAGAGGGTTCAGAGGGGTGCCCCTCTAAATTATGTGTGTGCCCCAGTATGACATGCTATCTAGAAACTCACCTAGTTGGTACCTCACATTGCCAATCACATAAATTCAAGCCTGCCTCAGCTGGGTGGGCCTGGGTGGGTTTTTTCACATCCCATAGTGTAAGAGAATTGATAAAGCATGGTTAAGTTAACAATAATGGTTTACAAATATTGAGAGGTTACTTACGTAACAATGGTTTTAACATATGTAATGAAGCTCCATAATGCCAGGGGTGGTAATTACAAATCAATTTATGTGATACTTCTCTATAAAATAATAAATATGCATATAAGTATAATATGTACTATGTTCCTTAAGTTATTATTCATAAATGTCAGGTTTATAGCAAAATCCCCTTATGTTTGTAGTCCTTGGCCCTGGAACCCACTTGCTTTATGGACTCTGTGATGTATAGAAAAAGGGTATTTTCTCAAGAAAACTTTCTCAGAAAACAGTCTAAGTGAGCAGTGAGCATTTAAGTGAATGACAGACCTGCTCCTAAACTCTACCTCCCACCTCTACTTGTGTATCCACAGCACTGATTGGCATATGTAACCAGTTGGGCAGAAAAAGCACAACCCACTGCACCCAGTGCAATAGAACATTAAAAGTACACTGCTCATACATAAACAAGCAATTAACTTAGGAATCTGTAATAACTATTTAATTATGATCAAATAGAATTAAAATAAAATTATGAATTTAACTATAATAACTAATTAGAGAGACAGATTTTCTTTTTTTCTTTAATTGTTTAGTACAGTTTTGAAGACCTTAGCCATTTGCAGATGTCCTTATCTTTTAGTGTGTTTTTTTTATTTTTTTATTTGGAGATGAAGAACTTAGAAGAAGCTAATATTAAAAAGAAGACTGTGTATAGGAAGTACCTATGTATCCTTGCTTGAGAAGACTCCTTTCTCCTTTACCTGAATTTATCAGATTTTTCGCACCACAAACCAGAGCACATATGACTAAAGAGTAAGAGTCAGTTAAAGGAAGAATTGAAAAGCACCCTTAGTTATAAACATATAAAGCATTGGTTAGTTGAACTGACTTTGAATTTAGCTGTAGAAGAACATTTTAGAGAATCATGGGAAAACACACGATTGCATGGCATTTCTTCTGTAAATATTTGAGCTTTATCCATGGCACTGTATCGAAGATTTGCTTCACTCTGATTTGTTGAGCCTTGCCTTGATGGGTGTTCCAGCTGCTCTAAGCATGCCTCTATCTGTGTGTCGGTCCTGCGTGTTAGCATGGCGAGCTGGCAATATACGTCTCTCGGAGTGTCAGTGATGTACAGGGCAGGTGTATGATTGGCCGCAGACAGTGTGTGCATGTGTGGGCGCATGGGATGCGCTTGCAGCTGCATGATGGTACATAACTGCAGCCTCGGCCGCTCAGTAACGGTCAGCCCTTTTCTCTCTTTTACCTGGCCTGGCTGTATAAGTGGCTCAAACAGGTGGGTTTGGACGAGCAGAGGCACAGTGTCCCTGAGCTTGAACCCACTTCTTTCTCCTCAGCATCACACTGCTCAGTCACTCACACACAGGTAAAACACACAGTGCTGGCCCTGACAGCTAATCCACTTTATCAAAGCTGCACGAGTCGACCTGCTGGTTTTCCACACACAGACTAACCACAGTATTGGATTACACCAAACTAGCAGTGGGTGTTTTCAGCAGAATCTCCTTATTGTAGTCCAAAACTAGTCTTAATCTGTGTCTAGAAAACGAGCCCTTGAAGACTCACCGGAAATGCCATTTCCTTTTTTATAAACTTTTTAAGATTTTTTTTCACAGCCAAATCAAATTGCAGCTTACAGTCATTATCTTGTCACATAAATGAAGCTTGACTGATACACAGAGATAAGTAACACACAGAGATAAGTATGATAGCTTATTTCTCTCATTTTATACTGTCATGAAGTAACATATGGCAGAAACATTCTCCGGGCCTTGAAATATTAACAGAACATTTCTTATTTGCCTTTACAGATGAAATGAATGATCATCAGAACACACTGTCCTATGTCCTGATCAACCCTCCTCCAGACACTGTCCTGGAGCTTAATGACATTGTGTAAGTATTAGCAGACCAATCACTGTGAAATAGCATGTAGTCAACAGCTAACAACAGATTTCTATCAGTCTGTTAGACTCCTTTGTTCAGAGTAAATGTTATATGTAACTAAGTTATTTAATTCAACGCCAAGCGAGATTACATGAGACATCAGCAAACCGCCTCCCCAGCAATCATCAAACCTGAATGATTAAACCTGAGGGAGAAGAAGAAAGAAACCCAACATCCTAGATACCATAATTCTTAGTGATTAGAAGCCCCCAGCCCTGAACTTAGTCTAAAGCAAGTATGCACAGCCCAACCAGACAGCTAAAGGATAGATTTGTGACCAGTGTATTTACTAGAAAGTTTTGTAAGGCCAGACTTCTTTTATTGCTTGTTTCGCAGATTCGCCAACGATCATATTTGAAGAACACAAAAATATATATATTTTTTTGTATTTCGCGGATCTGCCGCAGGACCAATGGTTAAAATAAAAATAAATAAATAAATAATTATTTTTTAGCTTTTTCCGCCCTCCATTGGAGAACCAACGGTATTGTTCTGTACATAACAATTTTTTCTAGATTCGCTTTAATTTAATTGTAGATTAAATCAATTTTATTCCTCCTTCCTTGTATTGGTTTCACATAGTCCTCGAGAAATTGAAAAGTGCTGAAAAATAAAGATTTATTTATTTTTTCTTCCTCCTCAGTAGATTCTTAAGTAGAGTCATCCAAGGAACAAGCAATTAAAAAAGTCTGGCCTAACGTAGAATAGAAATGTGTTCTTCATTTCTCATCCATGGCAGAGTAACACCAAATTAATAGTAAATTAGAAGTATTCGTGGGTAACAGGGATATTTTTATACATATTGTACATCTATGACAGCTGAACCCCTATGAATGCTGTGTGCCGTAGTGACGGATAATTATTACCTACATATACACTCACCTCTACTCCAGGTACATCATTCGCTCAGATCCTCTGGCCCACGTGCCTGAAGAGCTTCCGGTATGCCAACCTGGTCCCAGGCTCAAGCAGGACTTTGCCACTGAGACACGAGGAGAGACTCATCTCTGAGAGCCGATGCTCAGTCTGTACCATGCATGAAGAGTGCCTCCTGTTCCTGATACGTACATCCCTTAGCCATGAGAATACACAGTACACATGTACCCCGTAATGGCATGTGGTTAACTATGCCATCAATTCCTCCTTCTCTCACATTGTTTAGGAATCTGTTGGCACGTTACTGCAGAACACCCAGAATACGGAAACTGGCCGAGATGTTACCAGTGTTTTAATGGACAGTGTATCAAACAGAAGAATGCAATATTTAGCTGAGGCGTTTTAGCCAGAGGAACATTATGGGTCCATGACTGCCAAGCTATTGAAATGAAACAGTAAGATGTTAAAACAATCACAGGAAATAAGTAAAGCATTTTGTATATACATATAGGTGAATGTTCACTGGTTCTAAAGTATTCATCAGATATTCTTGTTTTATTCCTGAAGCACAAGCCTTTTAGAGTAGATCTACTCAATTCCCAGTGAAATCACCTTTTGCTTATCATGAGCTTTTTGTTTCTGAGCTTAATCAATATGAAATTGAACACTGGATTTGATCAGTTGAGTTTGTGTGCTTTATAACCACTTTGACAAATCACATAAAAAAATCAGTAATTAGCTTTTAAATCAATACCTTATGCTTTCAGATGTTGAAATGCAAGTTTGTATGCATGTTTATCTGAGTAGTTTCCTTAACATCTTAAAGGATCTCTTAAAACAAAGAATTCTAACCGATTATTACTATTTTTTAGCGACGTGAAACCCACAGAAGGGCTTGTTTTGTGCACAGACTGGTACAGGTATTTCAGTTTGAAATATTCCCTATTTTTTGTGAGCAGTATATTATACAGATAAATAAAAATATACAACCCCAATCAGAAAAAAGTGACCCAGGATATTCATTTCATTTGTTAATAAACATCCAATCCTGCAGACAGGCCAGTCCAGTATGTATACCCTCTTCTTTTATTCCTTTGTAATGTGTGCAGCATGTGGTTTTGTATTGTCTTGTTGATAAATGCATGGACTTCCCTCGTGAAGGCAGCTTATGCTGTTTTAATGTCTCATTGTAATACTTTTTTGCATTAGGCTGCCATCAAGGGTAAATGATCTTTGCTAAGGACACTGACAGAACCCCATACCATGACAACTGTTGACAAATGACTGTTTTGAGTTTGGTCCAGTGCACAGGCATCCAATTTTCTGGATGTTTTATTTATTTATTTATTTATTGGCTTGGAATACAGATTCATCTGACCATAATGCACGTTTCCACTGTGCAATGGTCCATCCAAGATGCCAGTGCTGCTTCTTGACATGGTTAACATGAGGCTTTTGCACATTTATTTTTTGCACATAACTAAATTAGTGGCATTTGTGAAAGTAACTCTGTATTGTAGATCTTGATTAAGGTTTGCCAGTAAGTAATCCTTGCCCATGTGGTTCCTTCAGTTATTGATGAATGGTGGTTCTTGGAAGATCATGGATCTTCAGTTGGGTTTGTGCCCCTTACTTATGGACTGAAATTCCTCCAGATTCCTTGAATTGTTTAATGATATAATACACAGTAGATGAAGAAGTATATCAATCCCTTCCAATTTTTCTTTGAGGAACATACACACATTTCAAGATTTGTATTACTTTCTCATACATTTGTAGACAAACTGGAGATTCTCTGGCCGCCTTTGCTCCTCAAACTAAGGGTTTCATGGATACTGATCTTGTACCAATTTATAATTACAAGTACTTGTTGACATCATCATTTTTGCTCCATTATTAGCCCTAAATTGCCCCACCCTGACATTTATTGCAATGTCTTGCAGGCCTGAACTGCAGGAACAGATGTTTATTAACAAATAAAATGAAGTTCATCAGACAAATCAAGAAAGATCTTGAGTAATACTGTCTGGAGTTAAATAAATCAGTGTAAAAATCCTGCATTTTTTTGTGTTTTCTTACATTTTTTGCATTCTTCTTTCTGTCCCAAATGTTTCTGATTTGGGGTTTGTATAAACAAACTACAGGTTACTCATATTTTTCAGTTCATTTATACCTGAAACCTACATTGTAAGTATTTTTTCATTTCTGTAGTATAGTAAAAGTATGGATTTTTAGTTTCTGTGCAAACACTATAATGATTTAATTTCATTAAAAAATATAACTATATTCTGCCAGATTTTTTGCACTAAACTCTGCTGCTCTAAATCGAGTGACCTAGTACAGCATGACCCTTTAACACTATGTGAAACAGGAGCAAATCATTTTCACTGTTAGCACTGCTCCAGCTGTGAACGTTTCAGAACCACCTCTTAAACTGTTCATCTGGTTTCCGACATGTTGTTGCATGTGATTTTAAAGTTACATGAGAATAAAAAAGTAAAAAATGCAGAATGGTTTAGACTAGTTTCAGGACTTTAACAAAAGAAAAAGCCAAGGTAGAAGTAAACACCCTAAATCTGTCAATTTTTCAGTCAGGTCATGATCATGATCTATATTTATAATGAATTTGTTAATAAGCCACAGCAGTATAACAAGCAGAAGTTCATCAGGGTTCATTTGGACATTCGTGAATACTGTTATTTTGCATTTCCCTCTACATTAGTTCATCCTGAAGATGAAACGATTAGTTGTCAAGCCATTTGTTCCAACCTGCCAGCTCAGATCACAGAGACAAAGCTGAATGATTTAACGTGAAAAGCAGAAGTAGAATCGAACAGAACCTCAAAAAAATTCAGCCATATCAAGGGAAGGTTGTGCCACAGATCTCGGCTACCTGTATTTGTATTGTGTTACAATCTTTGCCAGTCAGTGCTTTATTTATTTATTTTTTTTTGGTTGGAAAAGAGCACAAGCTCAGTTTTCTGTCCCCTTTTCTCCACATCACCTCAGTGATTAAAATGGGACCTAGCTAGCATCAGAAAGGCTTCTCATGTACTAGTCATCATTTTAATAACTTAACATTAAAGGAAACACTTTTTTTTCTGCTGTCTTTTCTTTCTAAAGGCTGTGCTTAGTGTGCATGTTTGCACAGCCTACAATTTCCTTAAAAAAAATCATTGAATTGTTTGTAACCAGTTCATCTGAAACCACTGACCGCTCCACTTTAATATATAGCTGAACGTTATGTATAGCATTCAGACAGAGGGTGAACACAATCGGACTGTGCATGTCCTTTTATTGCCAAACTTTAAAAGAGAACCATGTTTACATTTGATGGCTCCTATTTTTTGTGTAGAACAGTAAAATAAAAAATAACCTGATCCATTTTGTACGATTTCTTATCTGAAGTCTGTGTACTTCTGCTATGTATGAATTATTCAATAAATGCTGCATGCAGCCAGAATTCCTGCTTTATCCTCATGCTTTTTTATTACATTTACAATGAGCAACTAAAGTCTAAAACTGATGCAATCTTACTGTTAGGTACAGTGTTTAGTACAAATCTTCATAAATTTTAGATTAGATATGCCCTTTTTTTTAGTGATGATGTGCTAATTGGATTCATTATCTAATCGAATTAATGATTTAATTATAAATTAGAACAAATGTTAAAGCATATTCATAAAATACAGCTAATTTGTAAGCAGTATTCAAAAAACTGGAAAATCAGCATCTTTAAGCCACAGTGATACTGCTCCCAAAAATTTAAATATTTCCAAATTTTTGTGTGCAGTGTATTTAGTGTGGCCTCCCCTTACACCTGAGAAACAGCAGCATCTGGCAGCTTCTTCATGGTGCCAAGGTGGCCCTTCTACAGTCAGAGAAGCTTAATCAGGAGTAGTATTTTGGGACTATGGTAGCCTACACTATACGATACTCTAGACAAGACAATTATGGTCTTATAATAAGATAATATATATAATATGGTATTACCTGGACAAATCCAGGTTTTCAATTTTGGGATCTAATAGTCAACAATATGTTACATACAGTCATCATGCCTTTGTTATAACAACAAATCTAATGGTGACCTAAGACATGATTCTACATGTTAACTAAGTATTGAGTTTAGAGTACTAAAATAGTGTTAGTTAGTTTGGCCTGATGTATAAACAAAAACATTCAGTCATTTATCCATTCATTCTGATACCTGCTTAATCCAAGGGTGGGGGAGTAACCAAAAGCACAGGACACAAGGCCGGAACCAACCCTCGATAGGGCTCTGATCTACGGCCATAATTCACATGAGCGCACACACACAAACACATTCTGACACTTTAGAAACACCAACTGACCTCTGGCATGTCTTTTGAATGTGGGAAGAAGGCAAAATACTATGAGAACATGCAAAACTCCATATAAGATGAGTCTGGAAGAGCTGAGGCCTCAGTGCTAACCACTAATTCAAAATCAGGCCTTCTCTTTTATTACAGTTTGGAGTATCACTTATTTACCTCATTGCCCCTACTCTGTCCTACAGGAACAAGACAGAGTGACTTTCACTACAGTTATGAAAGCAAATATTGTACATACAAAAAAAACAAGAAAAATTATACTTTAATATTACAATAAAGTGATGTTTATTTCAGAACATGAAAATCTTTGTCAGACATTAAAATATAATAACTGAAAGAAAATGTACAAGAGAATAAACATTCAATGTGGTTGTACATGCAGACCAGAGCATGTTTACTCCATTAAGTCCATTAGGGTTGAACATTTCTTTAAAATGTTTGATGTGCACTTGCTTGATTGCTTAATTAATGTAAGAGCTAGTTTTTGCAATTTACTTGAAGAGAAAATATACCAAGTCTACAAATTCATTTATCAGGCTGTTTATTTTAAATATTGTGCAAGTTGTGCGTTTAATTTTAGCACTTAATATAAAATGAAATGAAAAATCTCAATCAGATTCAAAACAAACATAACTTACTTTGAAATACTCTCCACCACAGAATAATATATTACTTTATTCAAATATAGTAGTTATAATAATAGCATTTTTGTAACTTTCCCAATTGATTTCCTTTTGTCTGATTTTTCTGTACATTCTCTGTGTACTTTTATGCTATATAGTTTTAGCAGTACCAACAGTACAGTGCAAAAGTCGTAGTTCTTAGTCCAATATATTTGTAGTTTTAGCAATGTTATAATGACCATATAGGTCACATTATAGATAACAGGTCTTTACTCCATAATACTCTTTTCTGCTGACCTTTATTCCAAATTCTGTAGCTTTAGCATATCTTTAATTCCTGATTAAGCTTCTTCAGACTGTAGAAGGGTCAAGTTGGCATTGAAGTGAAGCTGCCAGGTGCTGATATTGCTCGAGTGTAAGGGGAGGTCATACAAAAACCTTTAGATGCTGTTTTTTCCATTTTAAAAACAACCATTTTTTGGTGTATTCTGATAAATAGACTGAGAAAGCTAGAATTCTATATGTTCATTATACCATTGCTTAAACAATGATATATCTCATCTACTGGTGGCCTAAGACTTGTGTAAGAACACAATCATTGAGTCTTAGCCAGATGCTTCTTTGGCTTATTCATGTGAACTTGCCTCCACCGCTCTCGTGTCCAGCGGCCATGATTCTCCACCACCTCGTGTAGAAGATCTAAGGTGTCATCATTACCCACTAGTAGGTTGTCATTACTAGGAGATCTTCCTGACGGGGGTGCACCTGAGCTGAATTCAGAGCGTGTCTGAGACCTTGGTTTTTCTCCCTGTACCTTTCTCTGGTCCCTCTCTCTTCTTGTGGGTTGATTTGCTGATTTGGATCCGGTCTGTCTTTTTGGTGTTTGATTTGTTCTTTTCTGCCTTCTACTTGTGTGTATAGTCAGAGAGTCCTTGTTGGGAATAAATCTTCCCTCCTCAGCACTTGACGTCATCGCTTTAAACAGTGTTCTGTTACTGACCAGGTCAGAATGAGCTGGGTTATCTAGTAAAGGATTACTGTTAGTGTCAGAGTGCTCATTTAGTTCAGGATCATCTTCAGATCTTCCACTGGAGAAGTCTTGGATGTATGATTGAACATCTGACTGACCGAGTTCCCCAGAAGCATCCACAGGTTTAACATCTGTAACCACTACTGGTGATAGTGGCAAAAGCCCCAAACCACTGCCTTGTGGGAGAATTCCAGAGTTGCTGGAGGGAAAAATGCTTATTTGATGCATATACTGTGTGACAAAAATAAGATTGGGAAAGACATGCAGGACATGCTGGTGTTGCGCCCACTGCTTTTTCCACTGAGCGGCAGTAGGAGGCCAGGTTTGCACACGTACGATTGGTCTTCTATTCATCTCTCCAGTAGAAACTTGAGCACAAATCTGTTCTGCCTTAGTGCTTTGCTTCTCCATATCAGCTCCAATGGTGAGATATGGTACATTCTCAACATCCTCCAAAGGTTGGTCAGTGTCATCAAAAACAGCAAAACTGGAGGTCTTTTCTTGAAAAGCTTTGTCACTGAGCATCGAGACAAGAGAATCATGCAGAAAACTCTTGCCATTTCTCTTGAAAGTATCTTTATCATTCTTTTTATCCTCCATCATCAGGGTTTGTTTATATTCTACTTCTGTTTTAAGTGTAGTATTGGGCTCAATATGATGATGATGATCATCATCATCATCATCATGTACTCTCTCATGCTTAGGATGTTGCTTTTCCAATTCAGTCATTCCTGCCTGTTTTTCCCCTTCTTCCTTTCCACATTCTTCTTTTTTCCTCTTGGCTTCAGTCATCTTGTGATTTATTTTGTGAGTCTCCTTTTCTGCTGCATCAGTTTTTGTACATCCAGCAAATGATCTTTTAACCTTTAGCAGCTTCATTCCTGGATCATCCTGTTCTTCTACTTGTGTTTTTGCTCTCTGATAGAAGTCCTCAGCTCTGGATAGTACAGGGCCTGCTGATCTGGCACGCGGGCTAATTTCCCTCATCTGATCGATTCCTGGGCTATATATCTGGTAAATGTGTGACACCCTTTCAGACTCTATTACCGGTTGGTCCTGCTTTGGTTTTGGCCTTTTATTTGGCTGTTTCCATTTCTTGCCAGAAAATACTGCTTTCAGCATCGCTCTATGGTCTGGTTGGACGAGGTCTGTACCTTCTAATTCCTCTGCAGATGGCTGGATGGATAGGAGCAGTTTTCGCTCTCGTTTTCTGTGGTATAACACTGACAAAATACAGATCACAAGTACCAGGGCACAAAGTACCACTGGCAGAAAATGCACATTATTACTTTTAGTAATCTAGTATTCCAGGTACAAAATGGTACGTGTGTCTAGCATAGAAGTGTAAATATCAGTATAAATATTATTAAAAAATCAACTCGTGTAATAGCACAAAACAGGTTTGCGCCGTTTAATATCTGGATGATGTTAATTAATACAGGACATTACCATAGACACATCTTTTTCAGCCACAGTAATGTATAAATAAAGGCTATTTTCACATGAATAAATAAATAAAAGTGTTAGAGTTACAGCTGAAAATGAGCAATTGAAACGACTGACATTTCTGTTTGATTGACAGTAAACAGCAAGCTGAAACAGCGACTCAATGAGTGAATGTGAACCAATTTATATATACTGCTCACAAAAATGTGGGGATTTCTTTTTTAAATATGAAATATCCCCATATCTTTGTGATCAGTATAGTAATAGGGAATATATACTGTATATACAGGTAGTGGAGGCACAAACAATGTGCCTACAATGGAGTACTACCTACAATAGGACTGGCACAATGACTTAAGTATGTCATTAACAGCTTGTTACAAATAACTAGAGTCATTCTGAGAAACACAAGTAACTTGCACACGAGTGAAGGACCAAATTCTGCTCTTAAACTTTTAACTCGCATTTCTGCTCGTAGATCATCTGTGTTAATTGGCTTGGGTGACCAGCTCAGCACAACAAAACAGTAATACTACACTGCCAGTAGATTTATACATTCGTTTTCTTATGTGGGAGGTCCGGTGTCCAGCTGGCAACACAGGAATGACCCGAGCCAGGGAACTAATCCATCCAGGGCACATACCCCCTCACACTTATACACACACTCACACACTAAGGGGAACTTTGGAAACACTACTTAATCTAACACACGTCTTTGGAATGTGGAATGAAACAGGAGTACCTGGATAAAATTAGTTAATTAAGAGTTCAGTACAGTCGGGTTTGCTGTTTTGAGTCTGTTTTCAGCCACTATGTAAAGAGTTCATAGACAGAATTTGATTTCCTATCAAAATTGTTAAGACCTCAGCTTTCAAAGTGATTGGACACTGATCGGGTAGAAATTAAACGGTGCATACCCATGATATTTTCAAATGCATCAATATGAATCACAAAATCTTACCGATTAAGCTAATAAGAGCAGGCTGACTCATCATTCCTGGTCTTAGGGTTTGACTATTTTCACCGGTGGGATTTAAACATCTGGACACATTCCATACAGGTATTCCTCTTTGATCAGCTGGGCTCTCACACACCACCTCCATCTCATTGGCCAAGCGAGAGATCCCTTGTAGTCCTATATCCAACACACCACAACAAGAGCAATGCAACTGGAACATATTTAGCCTTTTATCTTATTGTAACATTATATATACTGCTAAAGAGGAAAACTTGATTAAACATGATTGTTTAACATTGATTGGTTCCATTTGGTAAGGTGTTGTGTTTGTACTCTAACACAAACAAACAAGAACACTAAAGCCGCGCTCCTAGCATTTTAATGACAGTTTACTTTTTAGTGTACAGATGAACAGTGTCAATGCGCGGATTCTCCTACAAAACATAGTGCCGCATTACTACATATGAAATAGTTCCTTTGACCTTTATATTACGTGTGTAAGATATCAGACATCAAAATGTGGAAAATAGTAATCACAAAAGTGAGTGTACCCCTCACATTTCTGCATAAGCATATCATTGCTATATATAGTTATATATGCTGCACAAAGACTACTTTTCATTGTGTTAAAGTGCCATTTTGTTAGTGTTGTCCTATGAAAAGATATACTTAAATAATTGCAGAAATGTGAGGGGTGCACTCACTTTTGTGTTACACTGTAAAATATGTAAGTAATATATGTTTGTTTATTTGGAGATCAAATGTAAATATGATCAAATTCAATGGAACAAAGTCATGAAAACAGGTCAGGAATGATTCGAAACAATTCTTTGTATTACCTGTCATATTAAAAATGTACTGAATTGAGCAAAACTGATCACAACAACTACAAAACTGGTAGTTTATGGCACACCCAGCAGTAAAAATTGTCATCAACATTATAACGTATATATTATATAATCAACAATTAACTTTTTCTTCAGCTAGCCTTTCTTCCTTTAGCAAGACAAATTCACTGTAAAGTTTGCTCCTAAACAAAAAACGAACTTCTCACACCGTTTTTTTTATTATAAAGACTGTTAATGTGACTGACACATTACCAGCCCTATTACCTGCCAACATCATGAAAATAAATGAATATAATAGAAACACATACCTACTCAACACTAACAATTGATTGGGCAGTGTCGTCAAACACAATGAGTCACACTAAAACACATGATAAGCTTTTTAATATAAAATACTACATGAAGATGAGGACATGTACTTATAACATAGTGGGGAAAATAAGTATTCGATACACTACTGATTTCGCAAGTTTTACCACCTACAAAGAATAAAGAGATCTGTAATTGTTAACAAATGTCTCTGTACCAAATATTAAGTTCAACAGAATGAAATATGCAATAAAATGAAAATTATTCATTTAAAAATCATGTAATGTGCTTTTCTGGATTTTTTTTGCATTCTCTTTCTCACAGTTGAAGTGTACCTACATATATATATATATATATATATATATATATATACAGTGCATCCGGAAAGTATTCACAGCGCTTCACTTTTTCCACATTTTGTTACGTTAC
>JAVSBV010000079.1:3281488-3305724 GCA_033117975.1 Parotocinclus spilosoma | reverse complement strand
CTATGATTTTAATTGTTTTTATTTTTAGTTAGCATATAGCTGAAATCTAATGATGGTTATATAATAGCAGCTGCATTACAGTGCTATAAGCTGTATGTTTTATATTTAATTAATGTATGATCCGATTAGTCGACTAATCGTAAAAAAATAATCGGTGATCAGTCGACTATAAAAATAATCGTTTGTGGCAGCCCTAGTACCAGCAGGACAACATGTCATGTCAGTTCATCTCAAACATGACAGTGAGTTCACTGTACTCAAATGGTTTCGCTGTCATTTGATCTCAATTCAATAGATCACCTTTGGGATGTAGAGGGATTGGAAGATTTGCATCATGGATGTGCAGCTGACAAATTTGGAATTTTGCAAAATTAGGAGATATTTAATTATCAGATATTTCATTTTAAAATATCCCCTAATTTTTGTGAGTAGTATATAATCAAGGAACTCACTTGCACTCGCCACCGCTTGCCTGACAATCAAAACCATCGTAGAGACAGCCAGCATTGTGGCACTGCTGATCACAGTGGCCGTTATTAAAGTATCGCCAGCACTGCAGCGCCGCTGAGCAGTTCTTCCATGGATCGTGAAAGTTAAGAGAGCAGTCGCCACCGTCCCACTCGCACGCGTAGCTGTTGCAGGCAGCATCACAAAACTTGTCTCCCTTTTTGGCTGCACACTCGGGTACCGTACAGCTTGTGACCACCTCAGGAGGTGGCGTGATGTCTCGTCCAACACCACCAGAAAAGCTGAAGTCCAGGATGTGGCACAGCAGTCCGTTGAACTCGGCGGGGCACAAGCAGTGAAAGTAGGGTGCCTCAGAGATGGGTTTGCATGTACCTCCGTTGTAGCAGGGTTTGGAGCTGCATTGTCCATTAGGTGTGTGCTGGCACTCTGAGCCTGTGAAGCCTGGGGTGCACAGACACCGTGGGGCTTTAGGGCCCGAGATACAGGTACCGCCATTACGACAGTGGAGGCTGCCACAGGCCTGGGCATCATATTCACAGGTGGAACCAGTGAAACTCTGAAGGAGATCAATAGATTTGATTATCAGATATTTCACAATAGTAGGTCTTAACCAGGTGACTTAAGGAACACAGTCCATGTCGTACAGGCAAGAAGTCTTACTTGTAATAGTTTAGAATTATTTTTTTTTTTACAATTGTTAAAAGAAACAATTTATTTTTGCGATACGCACACACACACACATATACATATAAATAGTATATACACATATATCATCATATATTAAAGCTGTAACGATACATCATGAAACGATGCAAAACTGTAACGATATGCATCGTTTAGGCCGCTGATGAATTCTATTTATTTATGGCATGTAATGCAAGTACATTTTTTGAACACCAGAGGGTGTTCATACATCATGTTCCCCATGCGCATATCTTCTGTTCTGCACTGAAAACTGGTGAATTTGAGATCAAAGCTGTTTAAAGGCAGAGCTAAGCCCATGTGGTTCACTCCACATTCCACACAAGTGTGTTAGATTAACTGGTGTTTTCAAAGTGTCCATTAGTGTGCAAATGTGAGTATGCGTGTCCTACGATGGATTGATGACCTGTCTAGGGTTCTACCTGCCTTGTGCCCTGTGTCACCAGCTAGGTACTGAATTTCTCACAACCTTGATTAGGATTAAGCAGATAAGAAAATGAACCTGTGAATAACTGTGTGTAGCTACAACAGAACATTTTGTTTCTAAAATGTTATTTATTGCAGGAGGCCTAAAGTTTTTTTTGATAATATGCATTGAAAATCGAATCGTGAGCAGAGTGTATCGTAGCAACTCTAGACTATATGCTATTCTATTTTCTTCTCTTAATATGCTTTTTAATTATATGGTCCATTTTATTATTAGATTTTGCTGCTTTGTATTTACACTATTACTATAAACTTATTAATTAGGTAACTTCTATGTCAAACTAAATTTTATCCAGTGGAGTGGAGATGGTGTTACTGCTCCCTGATGTGGCCGAGTAACAGACCGGAACTGATGATAAGACAATAGCTTAAATCAAGCTGGAACTGGTACTGGAACAACATCTTGGTGTGTGGACTGGCGCTAGTGTGTGGTTAGCAACAGCTCCAGTGCAAAACTGCAATTTACAGAACTACAAACCTGTTACACCAAACTTTCCTGGCCAACCAACTTAATTTGGAATTATAATAAAATTAAGAATATCTATACCTTTTACAAACAATTTAGAGACTCACCGGAGCACATTTACAAATGAATCCATGAGGTGTGTTACTAGCTACAGCACAGGTCCCTCCGTTCCTGCAAGGCTTAGTTTTACATCCATCAAACACAGTGTCACAGCGCTGACCTAAGAAAATATACATATACAAGCATAATATAATATCAGCACACACACAAACACACACACACACACACATCATACAAATCATAAATATATCATACAAATATTGTGCACCTGTGTAGCCAGTTCGACACTCGCAGCGGTAGTTGTTAGTAAGCTGAATGCAGCTGTGGGTGCCACGTGGGTCACAGGGGTTCGAAAGGCACTCATTTACGTCGCCCTCGCAGCGCTCGCCCACATAACCTGGTGGGCACTCGCAGTGATAGCCTCCAACCCGATCCACACAACGACCCAGGTTAAAGCACTTTGGCTCTTGGGTGATGGGGTCGGTGAAAGGTGTGCAGTCATCGATGTTGATCTCGCAGTGAACGCCTTAATAAGGGCAAAAGCAAGCAGGCTGTCATGCTGAAGTCTGAACTGATAAAGACAGCAAGGTATATCAAATGTTTGATAATTACCATGTTACATTTTTAATAAGATTGGGATCTCATTGGATTTTGTATTTCCTCATATGTTATGCTGATTTAGATTCTGTGTTTCTGATGTTGTTTCTTACAGAAAGATCTATGCGCTGCTAAACACAAGGACTGGCAGGAACAACCCATCTTGGCTAAAATATCCTGACACGTGGCAGAATCCATCAAGTGGCATCAATCTTCAGAACAGCTACAGAACCACTAGCTGCAAATCAGACCTGAAACATCAACGATTCGCCCCACTGATGGTCCCTCCATTATGATCTCAGTCTAACCCAGTAGACTATGTTTACTTTATGTTTTTTTAACTTTGGCCTAACTTAACACAGTATAGGAGTAGTGCATTATGTTAGCAGTGCTGTATGAGTAATATATTATATTTTACATTTCAATCATATTAAAACCAGCAGGTGAACCATAAATTATCTCCCTCCACGATAATTCTCCCTATAATCTCCCTAACGATAATTGTTTAAAACCAACAATACTTAAAAATGGGTTCGCACAACTGTTTCAACTGTGCCATGCAATCAGGCATTTTATACAGGCATGTGTGTATGAGGGAGGGGAGGTACACTTGCACCGGTACCTTACGGATATCTGGATAAAATATTCTGTAAATCTAAATACACAGGGGACAATTCGATAGCACAAAGTAAGTGCACTGACTGCTGTCAGCTAATTAGTGAGGCGTTAGTTGATCAGCTTAAGAAAGAGCCTTTGCTGACCTTGGGTTCCTCTTGGACAGGAGCATTTGTAGGCATTGACGAGGTCGATGCAGATGCCCCCATTCTGGCAGGGCTGAGACAGGCACTCATTGATCTGACTGGAGCAGTTCACCCCATGATAACCTGGCGAGCACTGAGGAAATTAAATGAGATTTGTTTTTAGAGTGCCATTTCAAATCAAGTATTATCTCAAAGCAGCTTTGCAAATATTTAGACTGAATAAGCATAAAGTGACAGTGGCAAGGAAAAGTCCCTACATGCGACGATGAGGAAACACTGGGGTGATCAAGGCTCAAAAAGGGAACAAAACTCCTCGATGTGTAAGCATTAGGGGTGTGTCATATCGTATTGTTTGCGATAATATCTGTGTAATTTTTACATCCACATTGTGAAATACTGATGTCTTTATATAATGACGTAATGGATTTACACAGAGTATGGAGTACTTCCATTACGTGACTCATAGGCAAAGGCAACAGTTCTGGCAGAAAGTGGGTTCTGCGGTGGTGGAGTTTGTCTCAAAAAGGGGAGTGGCTTTTGTAGTGTGGAGGTGGTTTTGGTACAAAATATCAGATTTAGAACAACCTCAGTGATACATAAGCTACGCCAAAGGTCTGTAATATCAAATCTAATCTGTTTCACCACCTCAAGCAGAAGCACTAAAAATCAGGTCAGGTATTTTAATGTATAAAATATATTTTGTCGCAATTGTATGTTGTTGAAATATATCGCCAAATATATCGTTATCGCAAAAGTACCCTGAAATATTGTGATATTATTTTAGGGCCTTATCATCCACCCCTAGTAAGAATTACATTAAAATACCTAACAGTAGATTTATAATAAAAGTTAAAATACATAATAAGTTAAACAGAACACAAACCCAAATCAGAAAGAGTTGGGAAGACATGCAAATAAAAATGCAAATATAACACAGCCTTAATTACATTTATTACAATTTAACTGCAGACAGTATGGACCTGAGATATTCCATGTTTAGTCTGGTCAACTTCGTGTCATAAAAAGGTTGGAATGGGGCAAGTTAGAGTTAGTATTCAGCTAAAAGAAACTAAATAATGATGTGATTTAAAGTCCAAAATCCAGGGTCTGTGTCAGTGCCCTTGGTAAAGGTCATTTACACTTCGTTGGTAGCAGCATTAATGCAGAAAGGTACATTAAGATCCTAGAGCAACATTAGCTAACATAATAATCTTTCGCAGGGAATTACTGTACATTTTGCAACAAAACAATGCAAACCACATGCTGCACATATTACAAAGGGATGGCTGTAAACAAAGAGGGTACAATGCAGAGGCCTGCCTGCAGTCCACACTTATCCCCAATGAAGAACATGTGGATAATTTTTAACGAAAAATGCAATGATGACCCAGTACTGTTGCACGTCTTTACACGTATTTGCAGGAAGAACGAGACAAAATAACACCTGAAGTAGTAATTCACTTGGTATTCTTGGTGCAAAAAGTCTAAATAGTAATGAAAACATTACAAAGCGGTAAACGCTTTACCGTCCCAGATTCCTTAGGAATGTGTTACAGGCTTGAAATGCAGGAATAGATGTTTATTAAGAAATGAAATGAAGTTGATTAAAAAAAACACATAAAATATATTGGGTTGATACTGTATGCAATGAATTAATTGAAAATATAAAAACAGGAATAAATTATATAAGAGAGCTTCATTAGAAACAGTAAGATACAGAGCCATGTGCATCTTAGAATTACCTCCCTGTTCATGGTTAAATATTTCTTATATCCACAATGTAAATTTGATCTTAAATCACTCTCTCATGCTTAATGTGTGCGGTCATTATTCCAGGGACTGTGCACCATCTTACCTCGCAAGTATATCCACCCAAGTAATCAGTGCAGGTAGCTCCATTCTGGCAGGGGTTTGGGATGCACTCGTCCACCTGCTGCTCACAGTAGCTACCTGTGTATCCAGCCTGGCACTGGCAGTAGTGTGTGTTACCAGCATCCAGACACTGGCCAGAGTTACGGCATAACCTGGCAATTTCCACACCTACAGAAAAGAACAAGCTTAATATGAACATGGTCCAAACAAGCAAACATGAGGAGTACAGACTGCACACCTGGAGAAAGAACACAGGGCCATACCTACCTTGCTGTTTGGCTGCAACCTCACAGGAGACGCTGGGCACATCACAGTAGAGACCAGTCCAGCCTGTCTGACACTGGCAGGTGTAGGTGGTACCGCTCTGTCTGCAGGTGCCTTCATTCTTACAGGGAGATGGCTTGCACCAGTTCACCAGTTCCTAAACAGAGAAGTGCATTCAGATTTTCAATGACTATACCTTTATATATTGTGTAAATATTTTTAAAGTTTGATGATTTTCCAGCTGACTGGTTCAAACTGTCATTTTATTTTTTAAATAAGGAAGTGTGCTAGAGATTGCCATGGTGTGCCAGAATTTGGAAACAAAGTAAGGCAGATTTTCAGTTTTTTATACTTACTTGATGCGTTATATTGCTATGTGTGTTGATAGCCATATAAAATGCAGTTAAAAACTGGAGATGAAACGATCGATCAACCGGTGACCAGCCATAACCAGTCCCTTATAACCGATCATGTGCCGGTCACATGTCCACATGCAGAGCATGACAGCAACAGCGGTACAAACACAGCTACACACAAACAGCACAGTGCTTTTACTAACTTTAATTCAGAATTTAGTTCATCTGCACAAGGAGCTTTAAACACATCTCAGCCACTTGCTAGTTTGTTTATGAGGCTGCTGCTGGCGCATGTTCATAATGAGTAAGTGTTCAATTTCAGTAATTGTTAATAAACACTTAATCAATAAGTAACTCCATTTTCTTTTTTCTCTCCCAGCTGATGCTCCAGTACCTGTTCCAGCCCTCCAAAGACTTCCTGCTGAGGACTCTATTCTAAAGTAAGTCTAAGTATCGGACAAAATACTTGCAGATATCTTTACATTATTTTATTTACCTGTTTTTATTTACTTAATTCTACTATTAACACAAACTTAATTATTTCAGTTCCAACATCTACACCACCCAAGGGGAATGGGTCCCTTTATGTGATTTGGTCCTCTCAAGGTTACTTCCTTACATTTAGGGAAATTTTCCCTTCCACTTTCGCCCTAGGTTTGCTCGATTTGGGACTGGCCTTTTAAGATAATACAATACTGTAAAGCTGTTTCGAGACAATGCACCATTGTTATACATCTGACTTTGTTTGCATTGTTGATCAGTAATTGTAAACTCTGTATCGTGAATCAAATCAAATCATGATCACCTCTAGTACTCAGTTTCACCTCTAGTTATTAATGCTACTTGGTAAACTAAATAAAAACTCCCTCATAAAACAATAGTAATGACAGAGTAGGGATTTTTTTTCATATCTTCAGAGTAGAAGTTCTGCTCAGCAAGTGAAGACAACAACGGACTTGATGTTTGCAATGCATGCAAGGTGAAAGTAAGCCAGTAATGTTCAAGTGACTGTATTAAGCCTGAATTTGCTTAACAAAAACATAAAGATGCCCTGACTTATGATTTGTATTACCTGGTACACTTTATATTACATTTACATTATGTAACAGACACCCTTATCCGAAGCAACTTAAAACTTGTACAACTGATAAAATCAATTCAAACCATTGTGGAATAAGGGCCTTGCTTGGGACCCAGCAATCACAGGTTGGCAGAGGTGGAATTTGAACCCTGGATCTTAACTGCTAGGCAACCATAGTTCCACCTTAGTTGGCTCATTTGTAAAAACAAAATAAAAGCTTTATAAAATGAAAAGGCTTGTCCTGTAATCTAGGACACATTTTTATTTTGAGATGTATGGAATTTACATTAAATGAAACGTTGAACAAAAATCTTAATTCATAATTCTTAAAAAGAAAGAAAATTTTAATCCATAATGGATTTAGTAAAAAAGAATGGCTTTCTGAATCTGCCAAATATATTGCAATCAAGGCATCTCTAGCGAAAATGCAAGCTCAGAACTTTGAAAGAGCCCCAGAGAGAAAGTTTCAATGTCTGAGAGCACTTCTGAGAGCACTCTCGCAAATGTCTTGCAGCGAGTGTGTTATGGTCATGCTTGTGAAATTTGGCAGAACAATGAAATACAGTGTTAATATAATGTAAACGTTAAAAAACATGAGAAGGTCATTAAAAAGTTGCTTGTTTCCATCACTTTCCAGCACTAATCAGCACAGGCACATTCATTTAGCAGATCCATAGCAAAAATGTTGTGGAATTGTTTTACAATCGCCAGAGACATAAGCGATGTGTAATCAATGTATAAATTAGTTATTAATCGTTTCTCTTTTAGGAACAAAAATGAAAAGAAAAAACTTTTTGATGTCATTTGTGTTCAAAATCTCGATATTCAAAGAATATGAAAAAATATGAAGTTGGAGTTAGGCTCTGATAAGGAGGAGAAATCAGTCATACCTGACAATTAAATCCACGGTAGCCATGAGGGCAGGTACATTTGTACGTGCCGTAGCTGTCCTGGCATGTGCCGCCATTCATACAGGGCTTGGAATCGCATTCGTTGATATCATGCTGACAGTAGCTGCCTGTAAAGCCGGCTGGACACAGGCAGGTGAATGTGTTGATGCCGTCCTCACATGTTCCACCATTAAAGCAAGAGCTGTGTCGTAAAAACACAACAAAAAAATGTACTGACTTTATATGAAGCGATGTCCTAATCACACAATTACTGGAAACAGTCAGAGCCAGCCCTCAGCACTCACATGTTTGCCATTAATAATTAAGTGTTGGTTTAGTTCATGGTTTAGTAATTTGGGGTGTAAATATAGATCATGACACGATGCCTTGCGATCCAAGAATGTGAAAAATGTGGACTTGGTAGATGGATGTTCAGTTTATCATGTCATCTAATGCAGTTGCTTTTCCTGAACACCAGAGAGTGCAATCATTCCTTGTGCTCCCAGGCACAAATCTTCTGTGTCAGTGAATTTTGTGAAAAAAATCCTGATGCAGGGGCACAATACAGGCAGGAACCAGTGTAAATCACCTGTAGTCTTGAACACTGCTTGCTTTTCATCAGTGTGAAACATTCACACTCACAGTGGTAGGTGGAGGTGAAGGGTATGATTTTTACAAATTTCGTCTCCATGGATAGCAAAAGTACACAAGTGACACTTCACTTATCCTTATTTTTCCAAAAGTTCATATTTTCTCATCTCCCACCTAGTAATGTTCTCAGAAGGGGGATTCAGGTTTTCCTTCCAGTTTCTCCTTGCAATGATATATAAACTTGGCCCATGAACATACCCTAAGCCAAGCCTCCACTCTCTCATATGCTCGTTTCTTAATGCTGCACAGTTGTTTCTGTTTCGCTTGTCACTTCCTTGAATATTTAGATCATAAATCTAATATATATACAGTCGAATCCGGTTAATCGGATCACATCGGGACCCGATCGGTACTCAGCATGCGTAGCATAATACTGTAAAAACAAGTTCTTACTAAATTCCAGTCAACGTTTGAAAAACGTATCCAGTGTGATCTGACTCGTTCTCTTACCAGACTGTACTTCAATCAGAATCAAGAAAGTGGTGGGCGTGGTCACCTTCCGCTAGTTTTGCTCTTGTCAACACAACTTTTCGGATTTCCTGACCTTTGATAAAAGCCTAAATTCTCACTGGATCCCAAAAATCATCCCATATCTCGTTGACCCGCTTTTGCTATGGCTAAGTGGCGACTTGTGGCTTCTTTTTAGTAAATGGAAATGTTAGGTAAAGACCTATAGGTGGCAGTAGAGGGCTGGGGAGAAACTTGGGAGTTTTCAGGTAGTGATTCCAGAGAAGAAAAGTTGTTCTGTATGTATACTGTGGCTCTGTGGAAGTTGTTATTGGTTCACTAAAAGTAAGTCTAAACTCACGGTTGGTTCTTTCTTTGGTAAGCACGGATATTACATATTTCTTATTCGCTCTCATGTTCAAAAACGGAATTTTGGTCCAAAAAGCGAATAACATTACACGTATATAATAGGATTTGTTTCGGTACTTTAGGATTTGGTCCGAATAAGTGGCTGTTCCCATTAACCGGATTCGACTGTATATATTTCTATTCATATTTCTATATAAATATATAGCAGCTGCAGAGCGGCGCTCACCTCTCAGTGCAGTCTTGTGTGTTGGTCTCACAGTGGATGCCGCTAAAGCCGGCCAAGCACGTGCAGGTGTAGCTGTTCACGCAGTCAGTGCAGTTGGCGCCATTCTTGCATGGGTTACTTTCACACTCGTTGATGTCTTCCTCACATTTCAGACCACGAAATCCAGGGAGGCAGGTGCATGTGAACGTGTCTACTTCATCTTTGCAGAAGCCACCATTACTGCACGGGTCTGAGTCAAACAGGAACGGGAGTGATATGTTACAGTAAAAGTAGGTTTAATAAATGATCATCATTAGAGTTTTAATAAATACCACAGCTATATCAGCAATTTAATAACAAAACAGTGCTGTATGTGGTATAGAATCGTTACAAGCATATCTTTTTAAATCTTGTGTAAATCCTCAATATGTACAAAACCTATTTTTATGTTTTATCACACCCCCACGGATCACTTTATTGGGGACACCTCCTTGTTTCTATGTTCACTGCTCATTTAATGAGTTCCATTTACCACATTTGTAGGTTGTCAGCCTGCATACTTTGGTTGTCCCCTTTACTCTGTTCCCTAATGGTCAGGACCAGCACAGATCTGATACTATTTGGGTGAGTCGTCCTCAGCACTGCAATGACACTGATGTTTTATGGTGTTTCATGTGTGTTATCATGGTATAAGTGGATTAGACACAGAAGTGTTGCTGGAGTTTTGTTGGTTTATTTAATGTTGCATCAGCATCAATGGCTATTCAGGAACTACTTTACATCTAGTCAGACACATTCGTACTGGCCAATTTAGAAAAACAAAAAAGATCAAATCATCTCAGACTGATTTCTGAACATGCCACTGGACTCACATAGGACTCCACAGCCACCAGATCTCAATCCAGTAGATCGTTTAGGGTGTGGTGTAACTGGAAAATTGCACCATGGATCTGCTGCCGACAAATGTTGCTATTAATATGAACCAAAATCTCTGAGAGATGTTTCCAGCACCTTAGTGAATCTTTGCCACAAAGAATTAAAGCAGTTCTTGAAGGCGAAAAAAGCATGTACCTAATGAAGTGGCCATTGAGAGCATATTGTAATTTAAGCGCCGTTTTATAAAAACTCTTTCTTTAGGGTTAAGGAGGGGTAATCAAACATGCAATTACTCACAATTAAATATTTTAGTCTGATAGATTGAAATAGAAATAATGAAAAGTCTAACTAATTACGGCAAACTGACCAAAACTGGAGTTGTTTTAAATTTAGTTAGTTGAACAAAAATTGTGACAAATGAGTGCAATTACTTATGCAGACAGGAAAACATGAGAAAAGACAGCAGGGTACAGGCTTACTGGGTTTGCAGTCATCAATGTCAGTTTCACAATTGCGGCCGGTGTAGCCTGACTTGCAGCTGCACTTGTAGCTGCCTATGGAGTTTTGGCAGGTGGCGCCATTGAGACACGGGTTCTTCACACACTCGTTGATATCGATCTCACAGGTCTGACCTGCAAGATGTGAAAGAAAGGTCAGACGTTTCACAAAGCACAGTTGTCCTGCATGCAGGTATTGTGATTGAACTTCCTTTATAAACTCCCAGTGTTCAGAGAACAACTTCACATTGTTTACACGGGATTGTTTCTGTCGGTGTTTTTTAAGTGCTTTTTGCTTAGTTACCTTGCCAGCCTTCAGGGCACACACAGGAGAAGCTCTCATAGTCCTCAGACTCTTTACACTCCCCATTGTTCTTACATGGCTGTGGACTGCAAGGGTCTAAGAGGTGCTCACATTTCTCACCTGTGAATCATAACACAACCAGGCTTAGCACAAATCAGCTTTAAGAACTAAATGTTAATTAAATGTACATATTCATTTACATTTAGTCATTTAGCTGAAGCCCTTATCCAGAGCGTCTTACAACTGATACAATCTCATAATCCAAGGTTCTTGTTACAGTTGCAGCTGGGCAAAGGTGGGATTTGATCCCTAGGACCTCATGGTCTATAGCCCAGTTCCTTAAAACTCTAGGCTACCACAGAACAGGTACTACCCGTTTTGTGATGGTCAAGCTTATGATATTTCAGCTTTATGATGGGAATCTGATAAAGCACATAAATACACATTTAGCAAAAAAGTATTATGACTTTTTAATTTCTTTTTTTATGCATATCTCCCAAACTTTTATGTGCTAAATGAGGAAATTAGCATTCTGTAACATAGGGAGTCTCATGGTAGGAATGAAGAACACTGGGAAATTTACTGGGGCAAAGTTGTAGTTGTGAAAATAATAGTTTTTTTCTGATTTTCAAAGATACATTATTCAATAAATTAAATAAGATATTCAAAACTTTATATATAATACTGTAAAATAGATTTTGTGTTAACAATTTTTCGCAACTGTATGTTAATGTTTTAAGTCTATATTATAATATAAACAGCATATACTAAACTCCTCAGTTTACTATTCATATAAATTACGATGGGTTTATTAGAAAGTAACTAAATCGTAAATGAGGACTACATGTTTTCACTGTTCCTAATGACCACATTTATTAGTGCATTTTGTTGGTCTCTTGGGTTGCTGTTTTTGGACCTAAAGAGCGGAACTAGTTTGGAGGAAGACACTCTTGCATTCTTAACAGGACTATATTTAGAGACACTGGATTTGAAGCTGGCCCCTTTAAAGGTTCCCATCTTCTCAGAGAGAGCAGCCTTTCATCATTACTGAAAAGAGCTGGGTGGCCTCACAGCCCTTCTGATATCTTTTCCACGACACCAGGCCTGTACAGGAAGCCAACAGGGCTTTCCGTCCATTGTCCATCCATTTGCTTTTCTGTGAGAGAGGAAACATGGCAAGCAGGAAATGTCTCAGGCTACTGTTCCCACCCAGCCCGGACCAGGAACCCTGTTATTCCACCTCCAACTCCATGTGGATTTTTCCGCCAAAGTAAAGTCACTGGGAATGAATATAATTTCAGCCCTGCAGAATCATCCTTGTCTGTTTTCTCAAATAATACGTTGAAAGGAAAGAATGTGGACTCTGCAAACACATCTCTGTTATCAGCGATGTTTGGGGGAATAGCGAACATGACAGGATGACAAACTTGCAATCAGGTTGTGGGGAAAGGAAAAAGGAAGTCGTGTCACTGAACTGAGGACAGAGTGTGCCCTCCAGAATCTATTAGTCATATCCAATTTCTATGAAACATGGTGATTACTTATATAAACTACGCAAAGGTCAAACAATTAACAAAATAGCACGAGGCCCAGAAATGTTACGTAAAAGGAGAAAATAAGTCATGTTTGTACCCGTGTAAGGCAGCACACAGTTGCATTTGTAGCCAGCTACATCATCGATGCAGGTCCCCTGGTTTAGACATGGGTTTGAAGCACACTCGTTGATATTCGTCTGACAGTTAGGACCTAAAAATCAGGAAACCATTATAAGTTAAAGTGAACTTACTAGTGCAGAAACCACATAGCTCTACTCAAATTAATTAAGCAGTGCTCACCGCTGAAGCCAGCCCGGCAAGTGCACACATAACCACTGGTCATGTCCTTACAGGTACCACCGTTCATGCAGGGGTTGGACTCACACTCATTGTTGTTGATGTCACAGTTGGCACCACTCCAACCAGAATCACAAATACAGTTATAACTGGGATGGGAGAAGAATTTACAAGTCAGAACAGCCGCCAACCGGAAACAACTAAAACAAACTTCAATATTCTCTACATGCTAAAAAAATTAACATAAACAATTAACATAGATTTAACTATTTTTTTTTTTCAACAAAGAAACAAAGAAAGCATTAAAAGCATTTGGCTAAAATGAGTTCTGCGGTTCAATACATTTAAGTATCCAGTACTGAATTTGACGTATTCAGTGATCGGGAATCAAGGTACCACTGTATATCTAATTCACAATTGAATGGCAGAAAACTAGTATGAGAGATCCCTTGCAGCACTTGCTGGCGGATTCTTAATGTAGACAGTTACAGTATCTGGTGTCATTCTGCTTTTTGTTTTTTGGAATAATTTTTTAATAAATTGAACAGGAATAAGAATTGCAATATTGTACAGTAAGGTTCTTTACTAAAGGATTCATGTTGTATTAAATAATGCTATTACATAATGCATACATTAAACAGTGTTCCTACATTTTAATAGGGCACGTCCTGCAAAAGAAGAATCTAATATATGTGTATATATTTAAAGTAACTGCACACATACGGTATTAAATTTGATAACTAAAGATGCTGGCTGAATCTATATTAGATAGGATTATTAATGTGAGGGAAAAAAATAGCCAAGCATTATACAACACATTTCTCATCAAACTCATTTTTGTGCAGTACGGGAAAGCAGAAAGGTCATACCCATTGACTTTGTCTTCACAATGTCCATGAATGCAGGGGTTGCTAAGACACTCATTGAGTTGAGACTGACAGGTTGGGTCATGGTACCCTTCTTGGCACTGACAGGTGAAGCTGTTAACACCATCGATACATGTTCCTCCATTGTGACAGGGGTTGATGGCACACTCATCAATGTTTATGTTACACATTTTTCCTGAGTCCGAAAAAAATAATAACAAAAATGTGAGATTTAATTTGAAACCAATTACAATGTGTGAATTAGCAAGTAATTATACAGCTCTGGAAAATCAACAAATAGTTTAATCACTGCTTTCATGTGTTTTGTACTTTTGCTCAATAAATAAGATTTGCTTCAGGTGATCAATAATCAGTTCCTCACTGAGTAGAATGATGCGTGTCTGTGTTGGATTTAATACTGGAATAAAATTGCTGCCATACATGTAGATGTGTTGATTTTATAAAATTTGGAATGGTCTTGCATTTTTAAGAGCTGTACATTGAAACTGCCAAAGTTAACACTTTGTTACCTAACACAATCCTTTATTCTGTTAATGACACGGACCCTTTAAAGGACTCCTAGTTACGGGCTGTATCTAAAATGGTCCCCTATTCACTTTTCCCTATGTTTTACATGTATTTCATACGGTTGCTTTACTTTGTGAAAACAGATTATGTCACATAAACACACTAAAACATTATGCAAGGCACATAATATAACAGCTTGGAGATGGAGTTTCATATGCCACTGAAATGTGATGCAGAAAAACAGGCCAACACATAATGAAAATTAGGTTACAGAATGATTAAAAATGGACATGCATTTAGAGTTGTATGGTGTCTAGTGCTGTTTCAATTGGAAAATTATTACTTTAGTAATGTGAACATGCAAAAACTTGATTAATTGTTATTAAATATTTATTCATCTGACAGCACTAGTTTATTAATCATATGCCTATGAAAAGCTCACTTCTCCTCTATTATATCTTAGCTATCTATTATAGCTTTAACACCACTGCCCAATGATTCAGCTCTTTTGCTGAATACTTTTGTTTAGAAGCAGCGCCGCCATTCAGTGGAGGTTTCAATTGTCGCTGGCCATTAAAGTGTCCACCAGCTTCCCCCTTTTAAAAGATCAGCTTACACAAATCTTTCACAAATCTTGTGCTTTTTCAAAGCCCCAGATGCCTGGCAGCTCTTAAGGTTGAATGGGTGAGTAGGGCAGCTTGTGTGCTGGAACGCCAGACGGGGATTGGAAGGGAGTGTAAGGCAACACCAGGGCCAGGGCAAAGTATGTAGTTGCCAGCCAGCTGTCCCTCCACACCCATGTTTGCAACAGCTTCACCTGGGGAAGCTTTCCACTGTAATAGAGACCTGTGCCACCTAGCAATCTGATTCTGAACAGATCCTCTAAAAATGTCAGGGCTTCATTACATTTTCATGTCTGTAATCAGTAAATAATGTGGCTATTATTTTCATTTCAACCGTGATCACATGGTAGGCACCTTTAGTAAATGCAACAGCTTATCAAAAGCCAACTGGCATAGTTTTGCTGTAGTGCATAATAGTAATGGGCAGTAGTGCATGAAATTGTAAGCTTCTTAGCATTGCAAATTTAGTTGGCGAAGTTATTTTCTCTCGTTTTATCCCCACTTGTCCTGGTCAAGGTCATTTCCGGGTAGCGAGTAAAGGTGTCACAAAAATATATCTTGATATTTTTTTATATAGCAGTGTATATCTTTGGTGTAAAGTATTCAAAAGGCTTTAACAGCACTGCATAGTTTGCAGATTGACGCCTAGCAATTAATTACACCTACACCGACTGTATTTTTTCTTCTGGCACAGTTTTTCACTCATTTTTAACTTCAGTCAAGTGTTTTTAGATAAAACCCTAGCTTGGTTTGTTGGCAAGAATACTGCATCCATGACACAGTGAATATTAGTGTGGATGTAACCTTAAGCATGACCATCAGGAATGATGAATGGGTAGATCTGGCCATTATCATGTACCACTATCCATACAGTTAATACGTTCAGGCTAACATATTTTCGCTGCAGGCCTTGAACTGAAATGACTAAAAAATACTTCCTGTTTATTTACTAAGATGACTGACCTGTGTATCCTGTTTCGCAGGCACACTCATATCCATTGATCTTGTCGATACATTTGCCATAGTCACATGGATTGCTCTTACAGTCATCCACATTGATTTCACAGTTCACCCCTGTGAATAAAAAACAAGTCATCATCTACAACACAAAAAATGTCAAGAGCCAGGTTTTAAAGTTAAGACATTAAAGTTTTTTGCAATTAGATGTTCCTGTTCATATTTTAGCATTTGCACCATTGAAAGCTGTAATATGTTTCTCACCTGAGGTTCCTCTGGGGCAAACACACAGGTATGAATTGGCCCGGTCCTGACAGGTTCCTCCATTCTGGCATGGCTGGCTTAGACACTCATTGATGTTAGCCTCACACAGTCGACCAGTGTAGCCCGGATAACACTGACAAGTGAAGCTGGCCAGGCCATCCTTACAGGTGCCATAGTGGCAAGGGTTTGAGAGGCACTCATCGATGTCTGTCTCACAGTGCTGACTCGTGTAACCTGGACCAGAATAAAGGTTGCAATCTTTTTACTGAATGTTACTAAATGTCTTGTTTTAAACAAGAAAAACAACATGTTAAAATAGGATGTTCTCAAATAAATGATTAATTATCATGATGAAATGACGTAAAAAATACAGGAAAGAAACGATTAATAATTTCATTAACATCCATTTGCTTTATAGACAAAAGTCTTACCAATTCTAACAATTATAATAGGAAATAACAAATGGATTTGAGCTCTGGATGTTACAGCTGTAAACAGCTGGACACATTGAAAATGTCAGAAAAAAATAAGAAACGCAAAAAGGTGAAATAAAACAAAAAAAGTGAAATATGTGAGAATTTTGTTGCCTGTTCCAACGTTTTATCTAAGCCGTAGAAAAATTTATTGGACGAGTGCTAGAGTCACATTATTAAATACCAGTGCTGTCAAATGCTGGTATTTAATGCTGTCAGACTGCACAGCTACACTTGGCCATCTTTATTGTTACTATGTCAGCATGTTGCTATGTATAAACTAGTACGCCATGTCCAGTCATCCTAATTATCCACACAGAAAAATGAAGTTTAGTGTGTAACAGCCAGGTGATTACTTTGTGCTTTGGACTAATTACTTTGATCTTAAGTCAAATTTCAAAGGAAAATGTATTTATATAGCACTTTTTACAATGGTGCATTGTCTTCAAGCAGCTTATTATTGTATTGAACAAGCGTAGGATGACAGTGGAAAGGAAAAACTCTGGATCAGTGAACACCATGTCTGCAGTGTGTGTGATTTTTAACGTGTGAATGTAACTGCAGAACCATGGTAACAGTTTAGGCTTCAGCTGCTGTGTAAATGGGAGCGTTCCACTCTTGTTTTTAGCGGTGTCTCTTACACATTTGCGTATTGTTTGGACAGTTTTCTTGTAAAAAAAAATTCTTTATATTTACATTCCAGTAGCATAAAAACCTATAGCAGGTTTTCCATCCACCATGTTTTTGCTCATTTTGAAAATGCACAAAGAAAAATGTAAATGCTCGTTGTCGAAAAGAGTTTTACAAAAATATTAAATATCGCTAAAACCAAAATATGATAAAAGGTGATGGAAAAGGGTTTTCCCAGTTATATATCAAGCTGTGATTGACAGATCAAGTCACATGATTCAGTGCCACCTGATCAGACCAAAAACAAAACAAAATCAGTACTGTCACATTTAGATATGATTTAATAGTCGTGACCGTGGCCTGTACACTATTGGGATGCAGGGAAGTCATAAAGGGCTAGAAGTTAGTCTGTCATACCCTCAGTGCACTGGCAGGTGTATGAGCTGGGTCCATCAATACATTTGGCGCCATTTTTGCAGGGTGTGCTGGCACACTCATCCATGTCCATCTGGCACTGGTTCCCAGAGAATCCTGAGAAGAGAGGCAAAGTGATGGGGGGCAGAGAAAATGGGTGCAGAACAAAAACGGAGGGGGTAGAGGGTATTTGGGATGATGTCTCCAGACCACACTTGCTTCATTCCAATACACTTATCTACGCATTCCCCAGCCAACCTTCATTAACACCTCACCACACTGCTCACTCTTCCTCTCTCTGCTTGTTCCCTCCTTTTTTTCAAGCCTCTTTTCATCAAACCCTCATATTGAGGAGGAGGAGGTGGAGAGAGATAAAAAGGAGAGGGGTACAAAACTTTCCACGGCCTCCGAACCAAGGCCACCAGACAAAGGGAACTGTCTATTCAATGAAATGCAAAGCTGCTCTGGTTTCTTCTTTTGTCCTGAAGAACTTTTTTCATCACAATGCGCATTCTTACATCCTGCCTCGGTCCCCTTTCTTGTTCTGCCTCTCCAACAGAGCCCTCCCCGACCTATAACCTCTCACTATTCAGCTGCCTCATAATTTAGGATTGCCCAGCAGGCCACAAGTTATTCTAATCTCTCAGTACCAACATCTGCTGCACAAGTATACATAACTAACTACAGCTATATTAGTGCTGGATTCCGTGAGCCTGTTTGTGTTTTAGGTTCAGAACTTCCAGAAATACTGAACTCTGGTGTTTATTGAGAGCTTGAATTAACTAGTGGAAGAGCAAATTAGTACTCATTCTAGTGGAAAATCCTTCGTGTGCTTTTAACTGTACCTTACAACCTAAGCTTTGAAAATGGCACATTTCAAAAGCTGTAGTTACCGTGGAGATGGTATGTATGCCATTCAAAATTGGCCCTGCCCAGTATGCCAAACGAGTTCTAATTTGCATCTGAAGACAAAATGGTGGGGCCTTGATTTGAATCCTTAGCTTACCATACCTCATAACTCGCTAACCCTTTTTACTCAGGACCCTCTCATTATCTCATCACATATCCAAGCTTAGCCTAGCTGTGGAACCTACTTCTCCCTCTATTTATGCATGAGCTTCTCTGTCCATTACCTGTTTAACGATCGGGACACATTTAGACAACTCCATCATAAACAATTCTCCTAAACCAAAGAGTTGAATATATACTGTATCATAGTGTAGCCTACCTTCAACATGCCTAAAGCACTTACATTAACCCACAGTTGGTATTAACACAAAGCTTATTTCATAATAGTGTTAAAAATCTTATGTAATGTATTAATTAATGTACTGAAAATGGAAAACAACAAAATGGTCTCCACCATGGCACGTGCACACCTGATTTCGTCACTTAGCACGGGACAGCACGGGAAACTATCGCAATGTTTGAAAAAAATATTGAATTCAGCACACGATTTCTGCTAAATGTGTATTTATGTACATTATCAGATATCAATCATGAAGCGACCAGCATAAGAAAGAAACTACCTGTAATCACCTAAATAATTTATCATCATAAGATATTCCTTTTTTCGAAAATAAGCATCTGACCTGCTTTTGCAGGATATCTCCTACCCCACTTAATTTGGCTACGATCAGCAGGGTCCAGAGCCAATAATTTAATAATGCACATGGGACCAGCCAGTCAGAATGCTAGCCAGGGCTTACTGTTGCTGTGCCATGGGATAATCCCATATCCAGTCTCCGTATTCCCCTACATAGACTTTGCAGTGCTCGACCTGGCCAAGGACCTCGCAAACTTCCACTGCACCTCCCAAGAGCCATCTGCTACACTTGAACCAACATTACTTTTCTTTTATTTAGTACAAGTGATCAAATAAACACTTCGGTCAGCCTTTTAGAGCAACTTATGCTGACTTCAAGATGTCATCTTTTCCATGCATTTTTTCAACAAGACAATGCAAAACCACATGCTGCCCACATTACAATGACATGGAGAAGGCACAGTCCTGTCCATAATGCATCCAGAAAATACAGAAGACAGTATTAGGAAATCAAAACAAACAGTTTCTATAGGCTACAGTGGGATTTATTTAGTGTGGCTTCCCCTTACAACTGAGCAATATGAGCATCGCAGCTTCACCAGGATGCAAAGCTGATGATTCTACAGTTTGAAAAAGATTGTAGCCATGTAGCCAAATAGGGTAAAAGAAGATTAGAAAAAAAGATTAGAATGAGGATCAGCGGAAATAATATTACGGAGTGACAATTCCATACCCAAATGTTTGGGACCAATCATTGACAATATGTTATTATATCATTAGGTCATTATATCATTACAAAATCTAATGGTGGTCTAAGACTTTTGCACAGCACTGTTTACCTTAAATGCAATTCATGTTGGTCGTGGTTGGTCGTTCTTGGTGCTATGCTGACATTACCCTGGATACCGTGGCTCTTTATACATCACAAAGACTTGCTGTCTTGGTCACAGATGCGCCAGCAAGACGTGCACCAACAACTTGTCCTCCACTAAAATGACAGGTGATTCAGTCTCACTGTCCAACCCCTGTATATAGATATATAATCTAATATTTCTATCTGACTGTCACATTCCTGATATGCAGGAAGAATCCAGTAAATTCAGAGCTGAAATAAATTGCTACTCATTGTTGAGTATCTCTACAAATATGATCTCTATCTCTTAGACAGGTAAGGTGCCCCACAATATACAGATAACAGACAGGAGGACCAATCAGAAAGTCCCCTCTACCACTACAGACAACCAAATACTGTATAGGATATTCGAGCTTGTGAACCTGTTCAGGCAAGACGCAAGATCCGGCCTACTGGTACATTCCCTAATAAACATGCAAAACTTCACTGCTCACAAAAATGAGGAGAGATTTCAAAATGAATACGAAGAGGATCCCACAAGAACTGCTGGTCAATCTGGTCCTGTCCATGCGCCATCACTGTCAGTGTGTTTTAGTAATTTTGGGTGACCAGACACCCTACTGAACAGTCAATGTGGGGGCACTCTCGTCCAGTTTAACATTCTTTTGTTCACCCTGATGTAAATTAAAAGTTTTATATTACAATGTAAAATTCATCCAGACAGGCACCACTCTCCACATTCCTCTCTCATGGGTCTCAGGTCAGAGATCACAGGTGGGGGCTGCTTAGAAGCATGTAGGATGCTATTATAAACAAACTTCTTTTGGTCATTGATTGACATCTGTTCTGAGATCTGTGTCTTGAGAGGAGGGGGAAACTCCCATATAAACTGGAAGTGAACACCGTTCCTGAGAGCGGGCGAACGAGCTACAGAGTTCCAGACAGAGTCTACACGCGATCGCATTGAATAAAGAAACTCTACTCTCCTGTCTCGTCTCTTCTCTGCACAAAAAAAAAAAAATCTACAACAACCCCCAGGAATATATCACTTACTACTCAAATACAATAACTGAGTTTGCATCACACTTGCGTATTCAAACAACTTTCTTTGACTTTTCATTTGCATTTATGATGATCTTGTTTAAGGAAATTAAATCAAATGCTTGTTTTTTAATCGCTTCATATTCATTTTGAAATATCCCCTCAGTTTTGTAAACAGAAAAGTACTCTGGCAGAACAGTCATATCAGTTAAAAAAAAGATCTCTTAGACTTTGCCCTGCGACTGCGTTTGATTAAAGGAATGCGAGTTCAACCTTGCATCTCTCAATTAATAAAAGGGTATGTTAAATAGCAGCGTATCTAGTTAATTGTCTTCAGTTTCGACTGGAGATTTATTCTTTACTTTCAATAAGTGTTGCCATTGTAAGACCCATTATAATCAACAGATCATTCATGCCATCCCTATTTATGATGCACAATGCTCACCAGTCATGATGAATGACAAAATGTCAAAACAGAGCCCGACCTTATAAAGACCAATCCAGTCCCAGGCACTTGATGGAAATGGCTGCAGCAGGCAGTAAGTCGCCACAGAGTCCATGTCTGCACTCCATTCACCCTCAGCCCACAGACGTATCAGTGGAGTCTCGTACATCCTCCGCAGCTGAAGGGTTAAAGTATCACCATTATACCTCAAACACTATATTCAATTATAAACAGATACAATACTTAATCATGTCAGCTGGGCAGGGACAGGGTAGCTTTTAGAGCAGTCATCATCTACTGCAATAATTCTTGTTCAAGTTTGTGGTTTGGTCCAAGAATTCTGCATAGAATTTGAAAACTATTGAAATCTAAAATAGAGCGTTCCTGATTCAAAAGGGATTTTCTCACAATGCCGGAAAAGTTATACATTATAGACCATAATAGATAAGGATAAGTTAGAAGTAAAGTCCTAGCAGGTTCTGGTTGGATCGTGTCCCTGGGCTACTGTTTTTTTGTACTAGCATGAGCTAGTCTACTAAGTACAATACCAAGCACTTCTGTAAGCCGCTCTGTATAAGGGATTCTCCTGAATGCTGTAAACGTAAACACAAAGTTAGTTTCACCTCCAGTCTGAAGATGCCCATGACCGGCTTATGGTCACTGATGCTGTAATCCATATTGCTGGTGTAAGAGTCCTGCACCAGATTCAGTGGATATTCATCATCTAGCTGCTTCTGCATATTGTCTCCATCATCAGAATTGTCTCGGCTACAGTTCTCACATGGAGGTAGTTTGGGCTTCAATCGCCACAGGATGCGATCACACCATGCAGGCTTCCTCTTCTTAGCACTGTCCGACCACAAGAGCATAGAGAGAAAAGACCAGAAACTATGAACACGTGTCTATGTTGTTCTTTTTGCTAAGGGTTTTAAATCAGTCTACTCTGGATTAATTACTGCATGTAGGCAGTCACTAAATGTACCATGGCCTGTGTTATTGAAGCAGCTAAAAAGCAATGGCTGGGTATGGAGTGAATGGGAGTACAGCTAGAGGATCTAGCAGATATAACATATCGCTAACTACAGAGGCTGGATCATGATACATGAAGACAATATTTTTAATGTAGGTGTTTATCTACTAACTAATTTGTAACCTAACAACACACAAGGTAACAAATGTTAGTAAATGGTTATTCCCACCAAAATGAAAACGTTGTCAAGGTGGTAAATATGTTCAGTACTATGTCCTGCGTGTGCATGAGCAGCATCAGGCTATTTCTAATGTTAAGTTTGGATCCATTTGTCTCTGCATTCTGTGTACATCAGAGGAACTGCAGTTTGCATTTGCAACTTGGTAAGCAGAAACTATGATCAACTAGATGCTGAACAACCATATCTGTTCTCACTGAACATTTTGAACAGTACATAATTTCTTTTCCAGCTAAAGAGCATTTTAGGCACAATTTTAATATTAATGTCAAGATTAAAATGTCTAATCACATGATTTTTATTGAAATAATCACAATTAATCCGATTTTGGTTTTTGCTTCCTTCTACTTGACTACAGACTCATTTGAAAAAACAATTTAATGAGACAGAACACAATTATTTTCTTATTTTGTTTGCTGCACAATCACAACATTTCTACTACTACTACTACTACTGCTACTACTACTACTACTACTGCTACTACTACTACTACTACTACTACTACTACTCTGACAGGAAGCATGAAAGGTTTGTTATTCTATTCCATTTCTACTGTGCTGCATTGTATACCAGTTGTTAGAAATATTGCTATAGTTGTATAATTATAAATACAATTATTAGTTATATAAATTATATAACTATAGCTGTATTCAAATCAATTTAAAAGTCAATTAGGCACAAGGTGGGACTGTTAGCACAGTATTGTTATCTGTCAGAGTATGTATTCAGTTAGTGGATTGGGATTAAACAGAGTAATAAGGGTTTATTAAAGAGTAAGGTTACAAGCAAAATCTTACACTAGACCAAACCAAGTATTCTGGATCCTGCAAGGTCAAGAGAGAAGAAAACTTGAGTAAAAGTGTTGTCTTTTTGAGAAGGTGTCAGCTACCAGACAATACAGTACACCTACCTTGTGTCATAGTTATCAGAGTTCAAGTCAAATTTGTAAGTAGGCTGGAAGTCAAGAGGTCCTTCCTCAAACTGCTGTAGTGTAGGAACTGTTTTCTTCATCACAGTCAGCTGGAAAAATAAAACAGTACCCATTACAAACACTGTCTAACACCACATTATGACACATTATTATTATTATTAGACATTTTGAATGTTACTTCAGTAACAGCATAAACACAAAATAATAGCAGATTACATACAATTAGTAATTTACAAAAGAAATTCTTGTGTGAAATGGATACTATATATATAT